>CAIGQQ010003388.1:2850442-2897091 GCA_903798035.1 Danio albolineatus | reverse complement strand
ATTATTATTATTATTATTATTATTATTATTATTATTATTATTATTATCATCATCATTATTATTTTTGTTAAACTCAAGTTAAAAACATATTTATACCTATAGCACCAGCAGGTCATACAAAAATGATACCTTTATTTTCACACTGTAATTTTTTTTTTTTTGCACCACTTATGTTTTTACATTCTGTGTTGCCAAGTAACGCCTTTGGCCAATTAAGATAATCAGTTTCAGAAATGATGGATGCCAAACAGGTTTTAGAGTCTGATGTTGGGGTGATATCATGGCTGAATGTTGTTTCCTGGATGCATTCAGCATCACAGTTGATGATCAAAATAATCAATTTATGACTCTATTGTGAAGTCAGTGACATAATTCAGTAATGTAATACTTTTTTATGGCTTATGAAATCATTATGCATGGGTAAATGTTATCGGCTGGTGGTTTTAGGTATCTAAACAACAACCTTTTGTGGTTCAAGTGTTGTACAACAGTGTAATACAACTTACCATCATTCACAACCTATTTACACCATTACAGATGAGCCAATGGAAGTTGTTTAGACAGGCTGGGATCATATATACAGCACAAGAGGCTTTCTGATGTTAAATCAATAATAATTGAAGTGACTTAAGTGCTGCAGGTTTCATTGATTTTGTTTTCCATCTGTATGGCAGGAATAAATATATAATTTCCAATGCATGAACCTGACATCATGTGCATGTAGAATTTTGTTTTATGTTTCTATTATTTTCATTAAATATGCTTCGATTTTATGGGCGGCAAGGTGGCTCAGTGGTTTGCAAGTGGTTTTCCAAGCTGCAACCTCCCGCTCTCCCTCATGAAGCCAATACGGAAGTAACTGAAACTGCAATTCATCAACTTGCCTCTGGGGGCTGGCTCCAGGAAGTCCAGATGTTTACTGACTGCAATGCTAAATTGGCCAATTTTACAGCTGTTAAAAACGTATTTACAGCCTGGTACAAAAGATGTTTTTGGTGCAGATAGCTAATATTAACCTTCATGAGGGGGTGAATTTTTTTTTGTAACTCATCCGTTTAATTTTCATTAAACTATGTTAAGTCTGCATATTTAAGGGCATGGCCACTTGAGTGACAGCTAGGTAACTCGGCATATATATCGTATTTTTGTTTTGTTTTATGTGGCTTTACACAGTCAATTGCCTTTTGGAATTATTTCCTAGAGTTATTAGATATAATAGCATGCTGTGTACGTTTAATTGTGCTTACAAACCATTCAATTTATCATTAATTTTCTTTAGAACTATAAACCACCTCAAAGTCTGACAGATAAATTAGCTGTAGGCTATAAAACAGTTGTTTGAAACGCTCTCATACAGTTTTATGCCTGGATTTCATAAATAGCCTTATTGCACTTACTAACATTTTATATATAGATTTATATATATATTTGCTCCTATAGCGCATGTCTTTAGACTGTGGGAAAACCGGAGCACCCAGAGGAAACACACGGGGAGAACTTATAAACTCCACACAGAAATGCCAACTGGCCCAGCTGAGACTCGAACCAGCGACCTTGTTGCTGTGAGGCGGCAGTGCTAACCACTGAGCCACTGTGCCGTTCATATATATAATAATTCCTTCCAAAAAGTTCTTGTTACTGTGGGATATTTGTATAATGAGAGGCCTTAATAATGTTTGCAAAAGATAATGATTGATTCTATTATGGTCAAATTTAGCAATTATTAAACTGATAACATTTTAATTTAACACTGCATTGTTACTGTAACAAAGTTGAATATTGAGCAGTGCTAGTATTTAGTGTGTATTTATTTATTTATTTATTTATTTATTTGATTTTTTTTTTATATCAGTCTTTACATAGACAATAGTTTAGACAGACCTCTGCTGAAACATTAGTGTTGCCACTCTGCATTTCTACTTGTGCACAGGTCAGGTCTCATGGTCGTACAGTTGTTAATTCACAGAGACAGGCATGTAGTGAATACTCCTGTCATTCAATCACTGCAGCTGTCCATGACTACATCAGTCTGTAGACACTTACTGTCAAGGTGTCACTGAATTGAGTTAACATTTAGCTAAGGCTTTAATTTTGATGTTAAAGGGATCTTATTTTACAAGGTGTAACATTAGTTTCTGGCATGTATTTAAAGTGTAGCTGTCCCTGTTGTGTTCCAAGAATTGTTTCTGTGATGTGTGTGTGTGTGTGTGTGTGTATAAATATATATATACCGCAGTTTGGTAGTTTCACTTTTATTTGCCAACATATTGTTCATGCCTTGTGATAAACTAAGGTATTTGATGCAAGTATTTAGCATAAGGACTGGTAGAAGGGTGTTGTTTTAATGGGGTTTGATACCGCAAGCCAAATGGAAAGAAAAAAAACTCAGCATTTCGTGACGCGAGTGTCTGTGGTTCTTTAAGGTAGGCCTAATCAAAAATTGCTCTTGGAGTATTATATTAAACATTAAAATCGGAGTATTGGTGTTCATGTAAGCATACTCTGTGATAGTTCCTGATCATGTCACAAGCAAAGACATGCATTCCTCTGCCTGTAAGCTGATTTAATGTGCCCAAATGTTTCATTAAGTTTGACCTATGTGTGCCTTTGTACTTCTTGATGCTTCTTACGCACCAGTGACACAGACAATGTGCACCGAAATTCATATGCTGATTCAGTCTGGTGCATATGGGTTTTGGTACACAACCTTACTTGTGAGAGACCGTTCTCACTCTCAGGTCATATCATTCAAAAGAAAAGGGCAAATGTAAAGGAGGACTAAGTTTCTACTTTCTTCTCAACTCTCAGCAATACAACATTACAATAAGTATATTACTTTATTATAATTTTCCAATTTCCATATTTGCAATTATTTTGGATTTATTTATTTTTATTCTTTGCAGTCCTCTTAGAATCCAACATGGATATCATTTTGTTTTTATTGGCATTGATTGTTTTGAAATTCAAATGGCACTTACATGCCTGTGTTTTTATTTCTGTAATAAATATGGCTTCAAGACAACAGTTTAAGGATCTTGATAGTTTATTGCGGGTATGTTGTTTACATGAAGAAATCTGTGTTACAAGTTAAACAAAAATTGTAATAAACAATAGTATTTTCAACTGAAATAGTCTGTTTGTGTTGAGTTTACATTTTACATTTTAATTGCCAAAATTACAAGTTTTAGTCTTTTAATTGTGATTTAATCGCAATTAATTGCAAAAAATGTGTGGAAATTTTTTTTTATTTTTATTTTTTTTTTTTTTAGCAAGTGACAGCACATGTAAATAAAATCTTTACAATGCTATAAAGGCTACTTTAGTATAGATGCCATGATTTCTTTTTTTATGTGTATGTTTAAATGTAAATGAGCTACTGTTCCCCGCCTCCGTTGCAGAGTAGTAAAGCTCTTTGTGTACTCTAAAACAAACTTGTTTTTATTTATTTATTTTTATTTGTTTTGTTTTGAGAGCACAGCCAAGTTGGCTGTTTGCTGTTTTGTTATTTCTCGTCAGTTGTCAACTAATGTTCAGAGACTACAGTAAATAAACCACCGGCTGACTTTGAGTGGATTGTTTAAACATTGTTTAGTATTTCAACATTTGATTTTAAGGTTTAACAATCTGTAATCAATCTGTAAAAAATCTTCTGATAGCTCAAAGCATGTACGTTTAATGTTAATATAAAACAAATGACGCATTAAATCTCATGGTTGGACTTTATCTGCTTTTTTAAAGGTTGTGAATTTCAGTTTCTTTTCAGGAAAGCACAAGACTCGTGGTGGGTCTTCCGCATCATTTCTGCATCCGTCCGTTCAGCCTGTGTTGTTATCAGATTACATCTTGCTCCCTTCCCGGGACCTGTGGTTTTATCAGAAGTGTCAGTGTTACAGAGCCCCTGCCCTCACAGGTTAAACACACAGGCACAATAAACACAGAAGGCTAGAGCCGTGCTGAATCTGTCCCAGGAGGCTGAACTGCAAGTCAGCTCTGTTAGTGATGCTCTTTCATCAACAGGAAATGGCTTACCGGCGCAGGAGAGAGATTTACAGCAAGCCACAAAAAATAAAAATAAATAATAATAATAACTGTATTAAAAGCCAATCTGAAATGAGAACTACTCCAAGTATATGCAGATGTGCTTACAAAACAACCCTGTTTTTTTCTTAAGGATTTTCAGCCAAGACAAAGATAATCAGACAAACAAACAAACCCTAAGCACTGCCAACCCAAAGCAGCTTCACATAGAAGATTATAGTGAATTAAAAAGGTGTCAGTTCAGTTTTCAGTGTTGAAGTTCAGTTTACTTCTGTTCAGTGTGGTTTAAAGAGCCCCTATTATGGGTTTTTGAAAATGAGCTTGCTAAGTGAAGTGAAATGTCCAGCTAAGGCTTAAATCTGAAAGTGCATAGTGTTTAAAACTATTGATTCATCTATAAAAGAATCGACTCATAGTTCCTCAAACAAGTCGCCGTTATTACGAGTCTTTCGCCATTTCGGCATGACGTGAATACGAAACATAAGCCCCACCCATTTGTGCGCGCACAGACCCGGGAAGATTGAAAACCCCCAACCCCGCCCACAAACAACAGCCGCAAGCAAAAGTTGCCAGATGGGTGGTTTTGAATTTTGATTCTGCAGTTAAAAACCTTTTGCATAGGGTTTGGACTGGAATCAGTCAGCTACATCTGGCAACACAGTAGCAGACATGTGC
The DNA here is from genome assembly GCA_903798035.1 of Danio albolineatus. NCBI lineage: Eukaryota > Metazoa > Chordata > Actinopteri > Cypriniformes > Danionidae > Danio > Danio albolineatus. Next base: position 2,892,378 of record CAIGQQ010003388.1, on the reverse strand, counting down.
TCAGCTGGATATTATTGGAAGTGTCCAGATGAACCAGAGATGAGACTGTGGAGAGTCAGTGGTTGAGGTTTATTTTTGCAAAAATGCCTCAGCATTATAGCCCAGCCTTGTGCTGTGTTCCCTCTGAGGAGTGCTTCTGAAATCTACACTCTTACAACGGAGGATTCGTCGACCGTTTGTTAAAGGAAGGATCAGAAAAGACTATTGATGTAAGCAGGGGGGGACTGGCCCTAGAGAGCACTGGGACATTTCCCGGTGGCCTGACGGTGAATCTGGCTTGCTATCCAACAAGTGTGAGTAAGTGTTATTAAAACGGTTGCCTCATTGTTTTCTCTAGCTTGTAAATGATATATTTAATTGTTTTATAACTTGTAACCGCTTTTAGTGTATCTGGTTAACTTGTATTCTCATATCGCATCTAAAAGCACGTTGTAAACCATCGATGCGCAGCTCTACAAGTCCCGAACTATGCAAGCCAGTGGCGACAGCGGCGAGGAAAAAACTTCACCAATTGGCGAAAGCGAGGATAAAAAACCTTGAGAGAAACCAGTCTCAGTTGGGCACGATGATTTCTCCTATGGCCAAACATCTTGTGCAGAGCTGCAGTCTAGGCGCTGGAGGCTGGAGAACGTGTTTTCTTTTTTGTTTGTTTAGACAGCAGTATCTCCAGCCAAAAATATATTGAAAAAATGCTGTTTTAAATTGTAAGCAAATCTGTGTTTTTGAAACTAATGAACGTTATCTGCTTTATTAAAGGACTTGAATTTCAGTTTCTTATCAGGAAAGCACAGTACTCGCGGTGGGTCTCCCGCATCATTTCTGCATCTGTCCGTTCAGCCTGTGTTGTTATCAGATTACATCTTGCTCCCTTCCCAGAACCTGTGGTTTTATCATAGAAGCATCAGCGTCAGACAGCAGAAGTCCAATGATTCATATGAAATATTTAGCCTGTTTACTGTTCCAAAAGGTTTTAAAGGGCTGGTCCACAGTGTATTTTTAAGGCTTGATTGTGTTTATAAGATGCTATTCAATGTGTGCTCCTGCTTCACTTGTAGAAAATCAGGTTTTTTATTTCATATATCTTACTTTGATTGTATACGGCTACTCGGCTAACATAAAAAAACGAAAGTCAGGTTTCCTAGTTCCTCTGAAAGGCCCGCCCTCAAGAGGCTCTGATTGGTCTGCTAACAATGTGCTGTCATTCGCGGATCGGCTCCATGTCACCAGTGAAGCCTCCCACAAGCATGTGCTTTGATTTTACTGTGTAAATAATGTCAGTCAGAGTAACTGTTAGCGGTATCAGTTTGAGCCTTAATCAGACAGAAAATGAAAAGGATAAACCTCATGCCTACAATCTAAAATAAAATCTGACAAGTGTCTGCAACGAGTGAAAATAGTGTGCGGCTCCTTTTAAGAGAGGTTGTGATTTCATGTGCGTGTGTGTGTGAACTGTCTGTGGACGCATATAACACGAGAACCGCACATGCGCAGGACGATGTTTATTTTTCTTTTTCTCTGATGCTCGAATTAAGGGAATTTTCTGTAATATACATTGACGCTGTTGACAGAAGAATAAAGCACTCAATTTTTCTGCTGCAACATGAGTTAAGAGCACTATCCTGTATTTGTGTGCCTAATTCAACTCGTTACATGACGTCTTTCGCATATATTCGGAATAAGCATGTGTAAGTAATCTTAAACATTCACATATCTTTTGCGAGTTTATTATTTGAGATATAGAACACAGGAAAAGCAGCCACATAGAGAGACGCTGCAGCCCTGGTGAAGACTTTGGCTGTTTACAGCGGTTTGACTGATAAATATGAGTTTGTAGCTAAATTATTACGGTGCCAAACAGCATTTACCGTTGTTTATGTACTTCTTTGCGTCCTCGCTACAACACACCGTTAACGGTAGATACTTAGCGTGTCATTGATCAATTTTAACAAATAAAAATACTTACACTCACGTTGACGCTCACAATCCACAGCTTCGTCAGTTGGAGCTGCTTCTCCTTTGAGGAGTTTTCAGCCAAATCCAGCCCTGATTTAGGAGATATTCTGGAAGTTCTCTTTTGTCAAATGCTAGCTATATATTTGTATAACATTCTGGGACATAATTAAGATTAAACTGTAAGCACTTCTGTCTTTGTGTTATGTGCTTTGAAACAGAAGAAGCTCTGTGGAAATAGCAGCGTTTGGACGGCATTTTAGCTTTCTCAGCTATAACATTACAGTGCCTCTGGACATGGTCCTTAGCTGCGCAAGGTGTATGCGCCTGGTGAATGTGTGTAACCTGAAAGGATTATGATCTCACCAAACCCGGATGTATTTTTTTGAAGTCCCAAAATTCGCTTGCTGTAGGCTTTGCTAAGCTAACTCTGTAATACCCAATGGCTTCCATTGCAATGAACTTTGAGCGTCTTACATTCAGAGATCTTCACACAGCTACATTACACATCAACTAAAGTGTAAAATATGATACTGTAGTAGACCACCCTTTTAAATGTTTCTCAAAATAAAATATACTGGCTGCGTCCGAAATCCCCTACTACTCAGGTACTGCGTTTGAATTTGAATTTAGTACTATATAGTATTGAAGTGCGATTTCGGATACAGCGATTGTGTTCAAAGCAGAAAAAAGTTCTTGTTTTTTTTACAGAGACATTTAAAAATTACAGTGAAACCGTACTATTTTTATTCAAGGATATCATGACGTTAGAAACTTAAACCGGACCATGCCTACACACACCTGTAGCGAGTGCTTTTCAGTTTGGTTTCTCTCTCTTTCTTTTATGCAATCAGAAAAGGCAGAGGTGTACAAGAATTTATAGTTGTACAAAAGCTTAATTTCTCCCTCCCTCAGATTCATGTTCTCTTCCGAACAACTTCCATCATGTGTCAGAAAAATCGCAGAGCTGATTATTGAGCTCCTACTCAGAATATGTAATCAGAGTTCAGCCCACACAGCTCTAGTCAGGGGGTTAGATTCATAAGCCTGGCCTTTATTGCTTCAGGAGCTCTTGAAGACATTTTGAAGACTTTGAAGACATTGAAGACTTTGAAGACATCCTGATCTTCACAGTGGCTTCATGCTTTTAATCACAGCTATATGTGACTTCATTTAGATGAACAAATTATTTGCTTGGTAATGTTTACAATGTAACTGCTCATGTATTTCATTTTGTATTACTTTTGTTGTTAATGCATGAGCATACTTCAATATTGAGTCATCTAAAAAGTGGCAAGTTTGAATGCATAACCTGCTCAGTATATGATATGGGTCACACTTTACATTAAGGTTCATTATTAGTTAATGTGTTGCGTTGTATTTAACATGATTATAACTAATTGTGAACAATACTTGTACAGCATTTATTAATCATCATTCATTCATTCATTCAATTATTTTCTTGTCGGCTTAGTCCCTTTATTAATCCGGGGTCTTTATTAGCCTACCCAATTCACCTGTACCGCATATCTTTGGACTGTGTGGGAAACCGGAGCACCCCGGAGGACCACGGGGAGAACATGCAAACTCCACACAGAAATGCCAACTGACCCGGCTGAGGCTCGAACCAGTGACCTTGCTGTGAGGCGACAGCACTACCTACTGCGCCACCGTGTCGCCCTTAATCATCATTCAGTATTTAAAATTGCATTATTAACATCCAAATTCATACTTTATAGCATTAATGCACCTTGAGTTAACATGAACTATTAATGAACAACTTTATTTCCATTATCTTACGTTAACTATCACGTGATCAAATACTGTAATAAGTGTGTTGTTTATTGTCTGTTCATTTTAGTAATTGCATTAATAACATTAACTGACACAACCTTATTGTAAAATGTTACCATGATTTGTTGTATGGTGAGAAAAAGCTGTGTAAACATTCTTAAAATTCATAGCGACCTTTCAAAGGCCAAGATTCTTCAGGAAATTAAGTTCATATTATAAGCATCATACAATTACTGCCATGTTGTTGGCTAAGATGTTTATGTTAAAACTGTGCTACGTGTACCACTAGTGGTACACAAGCTTCCTTCTAGTGGTACGCGGAGGAATCGCTGAATAATTAAAGTAAAAAAATGAACACATCTTTAACCCTTTGACGTATACGATAACACTGATGTGATCAGTAAATTGATTTTAATAGGCTAAACCTTTATTTAAGTGGCTGATAATAATAAATATTGTTAATTAAAAGAATTAATCTGCCTTGTTTTTTTTTATTGTGCAGTGCTGTAGCTGCTTAATTAGGCCTACTACTGTACTTCAAAACCGGCTATGGTGGTACTTGGAAAGACAATTTTTTTCTGAGATGGTACTTGGTGAAAAAGCTTGAGAACCACTGTGTTAAAGGGATGGATCACCCAAAAATGAAAAATCTTTCAATAATTACTCTAATTTTTCTTAAAATCCTCAAACTTTGATCATCTTCAGAACACAAATGAACATGTTTTGGATACAATAGAAGGTCAGAAAGATATCAAAAAACATCCTCAAAACAGTCCCTGACTCCCTGGCTCTGCCTGAAATCGCCTGTTCATTAGATACTAGATTTAAATTTAAATTTACTACTCTGTTGTTAGAAAAATATGTTCCCGCAGTATGAATGCGTGTAGTATGAATGGAACTCGGACACACTACATCCGCCGTTTTGTCATGATCATGTCACCTACCCCCGTCAGTTGCATCGCTTCACTCTCATTCATGAATTCTCTCGCTGGGCCTTGTGGGATAGCATAGCGTCCATCAGATGCACACTTCAGACTCTCGCCGGAAGTAGTAAGTCATCCGGGTACTTCTCGCATACTGTTTTTACGAATTCTATGAATTTGGACATACTACTTGGCTCACATACTTGTGTTTAGTGTACTATATGGTATGGAAGTATGTGATTTTGGATGCAAACCGAAGTCTTTAGTGGATTAATCAAAATAATATCAACCTATGAGAGTACTTTTGTGCACACGTAAGACAAAAACAATATTTTATTTAACAATAACAATTTTTCTTCTCAGTGTCAGTATAGGGCTCACAGACACTTGTTATTTTTGTAAACCCAAATGTATTCTCCTGGCTTGGTATTATTCTGATTGAACCACTGAAGACACATGGCCTCTTATGTGATGAGTTTTTGGCATTTCTCTGGACTTTGAAGCAGCCACGACTCTTGCTGTCTATAGAGGATGAGGAACCTCTCAGATATCATCTAAAACTTCTTAATTTGTGTTCTGAAGATAAGCGAAAGGTCTAAACATGAGGGTAATTACTGACTAAACTTTCATTTTTGAGTGATGCATCCCTTTAACAAATATCTTAGCCAACCACATGGCAGTAACTGTATGATGCTATTAATATGAACTCAAATTGCTGAGGAACGTTGACCTATGAAAGGTCGCTATTAATTTGAAGAACGTTTACACAGCCTTTCTCACACATACAGCATATGCATATACTGAAAAAGGGCTTTCATGCTCTAAAATGCACAAAACGGCAACGTAAAACATACCATAAAAATGGTCTAATGCAGTGGGTCTCAAGATTTTTTCACCAAATATCACCTCAGAAAAAAAATGTCTTTCCCAGTACCACCATAATAACCGGTATTGAAGTACAGCAGCATAGTAGGCCAAATTAAGATTATTCTTCAAATAAGGAATATTTATTATTGGCAGCCACTTAAATAAAAGGTGTAGCGTATTAAAATCAATTTACTGATCACATCAGTGTAATCGTACGCGTCAAAGGGTTAAAAGTGTTTTCATTTTTTTTTTACTTCAATTATTCAGAGATTCCTCCGGGTACCACTAGAAGGAAGCTTGTGTACCACTAGTGGTACATGTACCACAGTTTGAGAACCACTGGAATAATGAATGTATTCCAAGTCTTCTGAAGCCACCCAGAAGTAGGTGACTGAATATTGAAGTACGTTCATGCATTAACAATAAAAGTACTGTAATACAAAATTAAATATGTCAGCAGTTGTGCTGTAAACATTATCAAACAACTAATTTGTTCGTAATCTAAATTGTCACATAAAACGATGATTTAAAAACATGAAGCCACTGAAGATCAGGATGTCTTCAAAAGCATTAGAGCTCGGGGTTTGAAACGACATGAGGGTGAGTAATTATTGTTTTAGGTGGACTAACCCTTTCAACGCCATGTCTCCTCACACACCACACACTCTATTTGAAATATGCAAGGGAGCACCAAACATGGAATATTGAAAGGTGGAAGTAGGTTTAATTCTCTGATCAGAATTCTTTTTTTTTTTTACCTTGGCTGTCCTGATGATTCAACAGCACTGACATGACTTTTTTCTTCAAAATACAACATCATACACACATGCTGCTTGCACATTATTATAGCACAGTTTGTGCTAAATACAGTGTCACCAGTCTTTTAATATATTTATAAGAAGCTGAAAAAGCCATTCAAATTTTATTTGTTACAAACCCAGTCATACAGTGACTGGTTTACAGTGTATGTGAAGGCTATAGCTATAGAAAATAGAGCAACATATAAAACAATCTTAAATATCCAAACAAGCCTAGAAAACATAGAGGTGTTTCTAATCCAGTGCCTGAGAGCAAAGACTGTATCCTACAAGTATTTGCCGCCTTTATGGAGCACAACTCAAAACTACACAACTACTACAAATGTTAGGACATGCCAGGACTTCTCTGCTGCCCCAAAACCCCCTCAGACCCATAAGGATGAAACAGTAAAACATTGCAAATTCATTCATTCGTTTTCCTTCAGCTTAGTCCTTTATTTATCAGGGGTTGCCACAGCGGAAGGAACTGCCAACTTTTCCAGCATATGTTTTTACACAGCGGATGCCCTTCCAGCCGCAACCCAGTACTAGGAAACACACATGCACACTCTCATTCAAACATACACACACACTACGGCCAATTTAGTTAATCCAATTCATTTATAGCGAAGTGGGGAGCACCCGGAGGAAAGTCGCGCAAACACAGGGAGAACATGCAAACCCTACTCAGAAATGCCAACTGACCAGCCGGTACTCGAACAAGTGACCTAGGTGACATCATTGCAAATTATTTTTGTGAAAATAGATACAGTATACTGTTAGTTTCACAAAGTACCCTAAAATATTTTTGCTCAGAGACTTCTGGCATTTATATAAACTGTTGACAATTTCCTCCATCATTTTGCCAGGCCTGCAGGTTTAAATTCAGCCCTGTTTACAGACTGACTACTTCACGTTTTGTTTTTGTTTTGCCAGAAGGGGCTGCTTCGCAGAGATTAGTGCGGTCCTATATCAGCCACAATGTCTGCTCTAAACTCACTGTAATATATTGTGCTGAAACAGAGCGCAAATTGCAAACAATTTGATCCAAAGCCAATAATTCTGCTTGGCAAGTAGTCCTATATAATGAGAAATATCACTTCATAATGTTGCCAGACACAGAAAGCTCTCATGCAAATTAACAGGCATGCTGGGAAACGGATAGGATGGGCCCTGAAATCTCCCTGCCGTCTAAATCTATAGTGAGTGTGGGATTGGATTGATCTGCTGAAATCTCCAGGGAACAAAGACTGCCCAGAGGCTGGATCCTTCATGACAACCAAACAAATAGTTTAGTTCATTTGATTAGTCAGTGCCGCAGAGAAAGAGGCTAGCAGTTGGAGAAGTGCTGAGCAGATTTGTCAGAGTTCACTCATTTTTGCCGTCACTACAGAAGTATTTGGTTTTACAAGAGGGAATGCCTTGGGTGAGGACATCTGTCAGTGGGACTACAAATGTAGGCCAGGCTACAATACAGTATATTTAGATCTACAGTTCAAGTCAGAATTATTAGCCCTCCTAAATTATCAGCCCCTTTATATATTTTTCCCCAGTTTCTGTTTAACGGAAAGCACATTTCTTTTAACACATTTCTAAACCAAATAGTTTTAATGACTTTTATTTTTGCCATGATGACAGTACATAATATTTTACTCGATGTTTTTCAAGATACAAGTATTCAGCTTAAAGTGACATTTAAAGGCTTAATTCAGTTAATTAGGCAAGTTAAGGTAATTGGGCAAGTCATTGTATAATTGTGGTTTATTCCATAGCCAATCGACAAAAAAAAAATAGCTTAAAGGGGCTAATAATATTGACCTTAAAATCTTTTTTTATTATTATTATTATTATTATTTAAAACTGTTTTTATTTTGGCTGAAATATAAATAATACTTTCTCCATAAGAAAAAAAAATATAGGAAATATTTATTGAACATAAAGGCTAATTTAAATCATGTTCTAAATAAAAGCCATGGCCTGCTATAGAAAGAGTATTCTGAGTTTTTGTCCTAACCAATACCTGGAATTTATATTTTAGAAACGGCTTCTATTTCTTGCAGCTGAACAACAGAAAACTGACAATAATCACCTCAGGTACACCTGATGTGCTTTATTCAGTGCTAAATGCTAACAATGTGAGTTTGAATCCCATTTATTGCCATACTACTGAAAGCAGCAGCAGATAGTTCACTTCAGATCTTGAAAATAAAATAAACCATTTGAAATTGAACTTTAGAACTGTGACTCGGTGCAAACCAACACATATCAGTGATTAAACATGTAAATTTAATAATGTTAAAGAGGTTTAATACTGTATGTATTAGTTGGATTAGAAACCTTACCATTTCATTGGAGTGCAGTGAGAGCACATTTTGTGCTTCTGAATGGCTGTATGTACATTTCTGTCATGTTTCGTCTGGTGCAAACAGCCAAATTGCTCATCACTGCAAATCTCATCACATGGCATGTTGTTAGGACACGGGGTTACAATGTAACCTGCTCACCTAATGTTTACATTCGTAATATTTATATGATTTGCTTATTATTAACCACCTCATGTGGAACTCTGAATCTGCATCTCATTTCGGAGTCTGCCACTGGAGGTCGCGTTTTGGTCGCGGACGCACACTTTGAGAGCCTTTCTCAATGAATGAATCATTTATGCTGTTTTCCACCAAGGCAACCCAGTGTATTGAAATATAATTGGCTTAAGTGGCAGTGGGAGGGTTAAAGGGACCAAAACAAAGACAGACGTTCCGGCACAGAAATGACTTCAGCAGTTTTTCAGATAAACAAGAATGTTCACTTAGCATGTTTTTTGAATATCTGCAAACATATTATGGTATTTTTATACTTTAGAAGAGTCAAACACTTACATACAGCACCTTTAATCATGTTTTTTTTTTTTTTGTAATTTAATCATTTTTTATAGTAATTTATTGGAATTTGCATGACAATTATAATTTTTTTTAATTATGAATTATTTTTTTTAACTTGTTTGCTTCATATCATCTCGGTTGCATAAAGCTGTCATAAGATTTGATCATTATTATCATGATCATTATTATTTATATATTGTATATGCATATATTATTAAATAGTTGTTAGATTAGTACCATGGTCAAACTCTGTGTGATGATTTATACACAAATTTCGAGAGGATCATGTGCAGATGATTGACCACAGCTGGTCTTGCATTAACAATCTAATGGCCAACCAGATGAATTCAAACGCACATAAATAGTCTATTCACCTTACCTCAGTCAAATTTGATTTTGAAGAATCCTCCCCATCCACCCTGTTGCTCCTTCTCTTTTTCTAGCTAAATAAGGAGGACTCTTCTCTCTTCTAACTAAACAGGGGACTCCAGGATCCTCTGAGGTCTAGTCTCTCTCCTAGGACAGCATGTCAAATATGCCTTTGTTATTAAGCATCAGCTACAGTAAGTGTGAACTCTTGAAATAGGTCTTGTAATCTTACATCACTTTATGTTGGAAATATACATGAAGTGCACTCCATGTATATATTTCATGTGGCCGTAATAATACCTATTTGACAGGTATCAGAATTGCTCCCTGCCTTTCGGAGAGTAATAGAGTCTTACAAATCATTAATTCAATAATTACCTTCATTCTTGATCTGCATGGTGGCATGAAGCCTGCCATTACGGAAATAACCCAATAATATCATGCTCATGACTAATACACAATTATTCACAGACTTGCGTTAATTTTCATTTTTGAAAAGGCTATTTCCAGGCTTCTGTTTATAATGAAAACCCATTTCAGAAACTACACTGAATGTGAGTAATGAATGTTGTAATCAGGGTTTCCAGGAGCAATTTAAAAAAAAATGTCTGTTCCAGACATTGAAAATCATGGGATTTTTGTCATAGAATTGCATGGATTTTTGTTTGCTATTTAGAATTTTACTAAAACGCAGTATTATTTCAAGTTGTTTCACACGTTATGTTGTTTCACGTGTTCCGTGCCATTAATTTTTTTCCGTTCTTGTCAGTCAAATATATGAATACATTATAATTTGAAAATCAAGTGGCAGAATTAGTTTTTTATTTTAGTCTATGTGAATAAGACCGAATTAAAGTCCCTTTAATCCTCATGTTGTGTTCACACCTCTTACTTTAATGTTCCCTGTCAAAATTGACCGATCTGTTTTAACAGTTCTTAATTTCATTCATTCATTTTCTTTTCGGCTTAGTCCCTTTATTAATCTGGGGTCACCACAGCGGAATGAACCGGCAACTTATCCAGCATATGTTTTACGCAGCAGATGCCCTTCCAGCTGCAACCCATCTCTGGGGAAACATCCATACTGTACAATAGAACAATAGAAGAAACAGACAGACACACACAATAAGAATCTGCTGTTTTAACTTTTATGAACGCTATCTTGCTAAACTTGTTACACCTACACTGTAAAAAAAAAAAAAAAGTATGACAAAGTCATGAAAGCAAATGTTTTTACTTTAACGTAATTTAGTAAGTTAATCGGGTTTTAACTAAAAAAATTGCTATAAAAAGTTTAATGTAATGTTATTAGTTTGACTGATTTAAGTTGAGGTTACTGAAAATGGTTATTTTATTTGACTAAAAAAATAGGTCTTTACAGTGTGTGCAGCTACAGTAGCATTGGCATTATAAAATATACCTTTTACTTTAGTCAGAACCAAGTGTTTACCACTGATTAAACATTGATGGAATACTCCACACTGATGAGGGAAATCGACGTTCACAGAGTTTGTAATGCAGATGAGATTGTTTCTTCATGCAAAATAGATTTATTTTAATTTACTAGAATTGAATTTTAACTGTTTTATAGTAGAGGTTTAGTGAAGATGGTAAGTGAAGATTGATAAATCTATTAAATCCTGATCCTTAGATCTCAGAACTACATGGAGTAAACAAAAACAAAGAGGGTTGGGGGGTTTCAGTCAAGTGCTCTGTTCTCATCTCGAACATAACAAAATGGTAGTAAATTTGAACAGCGCACAGTGGTTAAGTAAAAAATAAAATGGATAAGTATTAGAAATTCAGCTTTTCAGTCAGTGAAAATCAGGAAAAAATCTGTGAATTTTGCATTTCGCTAAGAGTTGGAATGCTGCGTAGTCCATCAAACAAAAGTGATTAAAAAATAGCTTTAAAATCATTCATTCGTTCATTTTCTTTTTGGCTAAGTCTCTTAATTAATCTGGGGTTGCCACAGCGGAATGAACCGCCAACTTATGCAGCATATGTTTTACGCTGCAGATGTCTTTTTAGCTGCAACCCATCTCTGGGAAGTAACTCTAAAATAATTCTACTAAATGATTTATCACTCCACATCGGATTGTGAACAAGCACGATATTTCAGGGATTATAATGAACAGTGGCTCTATCCAAACTGTATTTTCGGAGAGCTGAACTTGTCTGAGAATTTGTTTGACCTTTTCCGAACTCCTTGTTAATGTATTCCTGGTAAAACTCTGAAGCAACAAAAGGCTTAAGGATGCAGCTGTCAGTCAAGCGGCGGTGGCAGCAGAATGTGTTATCAGCTGCCGGCCGCTTGAGCATGTCTTCCTATCCTCGCCACTTACACCTTATGATGTGGACCCAGAAGAGCCCAGCCTCAGGCATAAACAGTGTTGGACTTTTTTTTTTCTTCTTTTTTTATAATACGCTCTCTTTCATGCTTTAACTCAAGTACTCAAAGCTCAGGCACAGAACTGGTTTATTCCAGCTGGATTCTGAATCTCTGTTCGAGGGAGAATGGCAAAAGTGCTGGTATGCTTTGAGTTTCTTTTCTTCAATTTTTCATCCAAAATTGAAAATTCAGTCAATATTTACTCTCCCTCATGTCCCTTTTTGAGCGGTACCTTCCTTTCTATAGTATGTTACACAAAAATGAATTTTAGAAGAACTTCCTGACCATTATTTTCTATAATGCAGGTACATGAAGGATTGTGCTGAGCAGAATAATATTTTAGTTTAAAGTTTTAAATATTGGATGAGTAAAACTTTGATTCGAATATATTTGAGCAGATAGAATTGATGCGTGTGAGTGTGAGAGAGAGAGAGATAGAGATAGAGGGAGGGAGAGAGCATGCTTATGCGCTCTACAGACGTGTATGTGTGGCATCTGTTAGAAGTTTTGTGATTAATATACAGTCACACACAACCATAGTTCAAAAAGGCGCGTTGCAATTACTGGTCACATACTGGACATGATTTTCATCTGGTTGATGCAACATTTTACGACCCACAATTTCTCTCTGATGGTGGGATTATATTGGAGTGGAGTTTCACCGCACGAGATATTCTGCAGGGCTGGTCACTTCATAAGCTTTTTCTGATCTGACAGCTATTAGATTGTGAAATGGACGGGTGTAAATCCCCTCCAAAACGCATTAGAGATATCAATCGGATCACTCAAACTACTTCAGGATATGGTCTAGGCCAGTGTTTCTCAACTGGTGGGTCGTGACCCAAAAGTGGGTCGCAGGAACATTTTCAGTGGGTTGCGGAGTGTGTGGTCAAAAAACAACAACAAAAGTTTAATTTTTAACTTGTTTTGCGTATACTGGACTTTTATTTTGAAATGCGCGCACGACAACAGATCCCGTTGGAATCGACGTGGAAAGCATCACGTTGCCGAGCAACACAGAGAGTCAGCTCGTGGAACTGTCGTGATAAGACGCTGAAAAAGGAATTCAGTGAAGTAAGCCTCTCCCAGTTTTCGCGATCTGAGAGTGCGATCAAACCCATCCCATTCAGAACTACGTATTTGTATGAAAGTGGCTTCTCTTCCTTGGTGCAGCTTGAGTCAAAGCAAAGAAACAGGTGAGACACAGAGCACGATCTTCGGGTAGCACTGTCTACCATCACCCCTGACTTTGAAACTCTTATCACATCAGTAAAGCACATCCTCAGTTATCTCATTATCTTCCCAAATTACTGTTAAGTGAAACATACGTTTATAATTGCTGTCATATTAAATGTAAAAATGGTTCTGAATATTTTAATCATTTTACAATTTGCTGGTTTGTTCTGTTCAACAGGATCAGTGTTAATGTTTTATTAACAGTTCAGTTTTGTTTATGGTAACAACCTTTCCTTACCCTAACCACTGTTTACAGTGTTTGTTGTTTTTAGTAATATTTCTATTATTTGATACATTTTGTTAAATGTCAGCAATAAAATATTTTTTATTTGTAAGTCTTGCTGATTTTCTCATGATTTTTCTGCACTACTTGTGTATGTTAACAAATAAAAACAAATTAATTATAATTCCTAAAATTAAATTACAGTTCCTAAAAATTTGAGTCGCGGCTTGATGACCATGTAAAAATGTGGGTCCCGTGGCCAAACCAGTTGAGAACCACTGGTCTAGGCAACGCTATCTCGCGGCAATTCGTAACTTTTGATTTAGTAGCTCATTCGTATGAATTCATAAGATCTAATTCATACAATTTAGTACGATTTGCTCATCACCCAATGATGGTTGGGTTTAGGGGTGGGGTTGGGTGCCACGCCTCCTTTTTTAAATCGTATATTTTCGTACTACTGAACTCGTACGAATTCGTACGAATTAGCCACTAAACTGGCAAAACGTAAAATGCTTACGTTTTCTCGTGAGATCAGGCTGGGTCTAGGATGCATTCCACACAAAACTGGACTGGTCTAAAAGCATCTGGTTGTTGAAACCACACATAAATGTTACTCCTCCATTAATTTAACATTTAAAATGTTAAATTAATATCTAATGCAGGCAGCGTTCCTAACAGAGGCGCATCACACACCTTTAGCCTATCTCTGTTAATGAAGGGGTAAAATATATTGTTTCGTTTGTTTAGAAAGGCACAGCTTTGTTTTTTGGAGAGTAGGTTATACGCAAATGATTGTAAACCCTTTTACAATTTTACAAAAAAAAAAAAGTTTCATTCAGCCTGTAATGAAGTTAATCATGGAGCCGTGTGATGATGTTTTGCTGAAACACTACAAAGCCTCCTGCAGGCTACATATAAAATAAAATGGGCAGGTGTATCTGATGCTTTACTTGACGTAAACTAGCTAAATTTAAAAATATCGCAGAATTTGAAGATCGGAATCATACTCCTTTAATGGAGATGCATTTATGTGGTCAAATTTCAAGAGTTCACACTTAGCTGATGATTGATTAAAGCTTGTTTGGCATGCTGTCCCGGGGGAGAACCCTAAGCTCAAAAGATCCTCGAGCCCGGGGCTCCCTGCCATTGCAAGGCGAGAGGGGAGTTTGAGCTCAGGTAGAACTCGAGAACTCCCCTGTTGTAGAAGCTAATAAATAGACAGAGATTGCTCTTAAGAGATAGCTATTGCTAAGTGCATGTCTATGGTGCTGATCTGGATTAGTCAATTAAGTTAAATTGCTTGTTTTTGGACTGTGGGAGGAAACCGGGGGACCCGGGGGAAACCCATGTGAGCACAGGGAGAACGTGTAAACTCCACACAGAAACATCTGCTGGTTTTGTTAATGACCAGAACCAAAGACATTCTTGCTGTGAGGCAACAGTGCTAATCACTGGGCCACCGTGACACCCAGAAAAGGAGGAGGAGTAGGGGTGGAAGGGGGGAGTCTTCAAAACGAAGATGTCTGTGGTATGAACCTAGGGCTTTCATAGTGGTCTATAGGGATCGTCTGATTGGTGAATAATGAATTGGATAATGCGGGGCAGCTGCAAGCGATCATAAGCACGTGCTCCTCTCGAAATTTGTTTATCTTTTTTTTTTTTTTTTTTTTTTTTTTTTTTAATCAGATCGCTGTCCGATCAGGAAAAAAATTAAGAAATTTCAATTTTAAAAATGGTTTCTATTTCTCGTGGCTGAACAGCATAAACTTCTATGACAACAATAACCTCAGGTGCTAACCTACCAATTGCATTTATTGGCTTATTGAAGCAACCTTCATGACTTAAATGAAATACGGTGCGTTTTCCATCAAGGCAATCCAGAGTGCTGAAATATAATTGGATAAACTGGTATTGGGCAGGTTATAGAGACTAAAACAAAGACAGACATTTACAGACACGGAAGGAACATGTTCAATGGAGAATAATTGACTTTAGCATTGTTTTTCAGATAAACAACTTTGCTCACTTAGCATGTTTCTTAAACTGCAAACATGGTATTTTTATGATTTAGAGAGTCAAGAATTTGCAGCACTTTTAAACAATTTCTGTTGTGATCAGCACTATATAAGAAAATACAATTAAATAATTTGACTTAGATGATTAATAGATGCTTTTGACTTCCCCCTATAATAGATTGGTGGGAGAAACACTAAACACTCACAAATGAACCTTCCCCATCTACTTTCACAACCACCAAACCTTCACAAGCCACTGTCCGCATGACACTTTCCAGTCCTGGGTGTCCTAATAAAGTTCTGGCTGATTTGTCCTGGGGTGAAGAGCTCAAGCGGTTTTGGTCACCAGTGGTTGCTCACCCACCAACCCCAAAAACTAATTTCACGAAACGCTGCCTCCCCATTCAAATGAGCGATGCTATCACTGGACTAATTAAAATGCCAAGAGGAAATTGTTCAGTGCAATTTTTTATTTTTATTTTTTTTGTCTTTCATTCATCATATCCCAAATTTGTCAGATACAGAATGAAATAAATTGCTAACCATGTGTGATGAGGATTGTGATGCTCGCTGGAATTGCTAAAGACAATAATACATTCATCAGGTGCCTGTGAGATGTTCAGACATTTAAATTCAGATTCAATTAAAATGAAAATTAAAAGCGCTACAGTATGGCTTGATGTTAATAACCACTCCCATGTTTCTCATTCCAGCCAATGGGAATGAATGTGATTAAGAGGTGTGTGATAATTTATTAGGCAGTGTGACCAGGGCAATTTTCTTCCCTCTTACGGCCGTGAACATTAATGAAGGCTGTAGAGTTATATGACCAGAACATTGTCATTTGTTTCCTATAAAAGGCCATGTGTTTCTTATCACAAAGCAATTTGTCTCGTCACACCCGAGGTCCGTGGTGGCTATTTACAGTATATGGCAAGTGTATTTTTCTAAGGCTCCGTTAGATGCTGTTTTGTTTTGATTTGCTTTGATTTGCTTTGATTTGCTCTAGGTTTTGTTCTTGTTTTGTGTTTATTATTATTATTATTATTATTATTATTATTATTATTATTATTATTTTTATTTATTTATTTATTTATTTTGCTTTGCTTTTGTGTTTTTGTTTTGCTTATGTGTTTTTTTGTATTGTTTCACTTTTGTTTTGTTTTTTTGTTTTTGTTGTTTTGTTTTAGTTTTAGTTTTATTTAATTTAATTTTGTTTTTGTTTTGCTTGCGTATTTTGTTTTGTTTTGTTTCACTTTTGTGTTTTTCTTTAGCTTTTGTGCTTTTTGTTTTGGTTTTGTTTTGATTCACGTTTGTGTTTTTATTTTGTTCTTGTTTTGTTGTGTTTTGTTTTTTGTTCTTTTTGTGTTTTGTGTCGTTGTTTATTGTTTTGCTTTGTTTTACTGTTTTGCTTTGTTTCACTGTTTTGCTTTGTTTTACTTGTGTTTTGTTTTGTTGTTTAATTGTGTTTTTTTTGTTGAGGTGTTTTGCTTTTGTTTTGTTTCACTTATGTTTTTGTTTTGCTTTAGTATTTTTGTTTTGGTTTTGTTTTGTTTTAATTTAGTTTTTGTTTTGTTCTTGTTTTGTTGTTGTGTTGGTAAGAAACTACAACTATATTTTGTAGACTTTTTTTCGAGTGACTTATTTCTGCACATTTGTCACAGAGAAAGTATTTTGGGGGGAAAAAAACATTCTCCTCTGGCAGCTCCACTTTTTAAATAGTCATTTGGAAGATAAAACTTTTATTACTGAAGTGTCCAGTCAATTTTATTGCTTTTTTCCCCCTCTGAAAATCTATTGGTTCATTTACATTTCCCCCAGAGTCCTTTAGTGCACGTGTTAATGCACAATGTACATTCATAATGTCTTTCATTTCTACGACAAATATGTTTTTTCACTATAATAAAGCAAAAAAAAAAAAGCTGTAGGTGATTTGTAGCACTGTAGTGTCAGAGGACAGATTTGTTAGTACAATTATATACTACTAAATTTGGTCATTTCTGAGCATATGCTTTAATATTTTTGTACATATCCGTGTGTAACTAAAATGTTTCAATTCAAATTGGGAAAACCGGTAAAGAGACATAACTTGCAACGAACAGAAAGGAATTTAAGCCTGTGTCTGTGTGTGTGTGTGTTTATTCATTTGCTGAACATGTTATGCTGGATTGCTCAGAGATTCATTCCCTGTGGTATATGCCTGTAGATAATGAGTCTCTGGATATTTATGTACACACAGAGACATGACTACCTCTATTTTATCTTCTACTCTTCACTGACCTTGAAATAACACATAATCACTGTTCTCGCTGCAAAACGGGGAACAAGAACTGCAGTTCAGCCTATGCTTTGTCGTAATGTGAAGGTATAGGTGACAGAGATGTATTAGATACAGCTGGTGTCTGTTTTGCTTAATTGAATTCTTGTTCATCATCGTTCATGATGAATCTAAACTTCAATTTAAGTCTGAAGTGTGTAATTTGCCCTATAGGGACATCAGAGTCTCAAATACTCTATATTTATTTCATGAACACTCCCCTATATGACATATGACTGTTGAAGGATAGTCTCATTCCAAGATTGCACATTTGGATTTCAATGACTATATCTACATACATTTGAGAAAGCAGTTTTGGATGATCTAAGACAGTGTTTCCCAACCCTGTTCCCGGAGGCACACCAACTGTACATATCTTGGATGTTTCCCTCATCTGACCCATTGACTTAAGGTGTTAGAGTCTCTTCTTATGTTCTGATGAGTTGATTCAGGGAGATGTTAAAAATGTGCACTGTTTGTGTGCTTACAGCAATAGGGTTGGTAAACATTGATCTAAGATTTGTGACACAGCCATAACTGGATGAACACTGTCATCTTCAACTATCCAACACATTATTAACTTTCGATGGATCCATGATTTTATTAGGGCTTTTCACACTTAATTGTGGACCCTGGGTTATTCCAAACATTGGATTAAGGGAATTCTTGGTTATCTGTAATCATGTTTCACACTGCTCATGCTATACCTGGGGTTAACAAACAATCCTGAAGATTTATTAACACACTGTACATTCTCAAACCCTGGGTTACGTTATTATTTGTGTTTTTGTGATATCATCGTCACTGATTGGACAAACAGCAGCTTACTTTTTGAATTGTTTACTTAAAGAGCCCATATTATGGATTTTTGAAAATGACCTTCCATGCAGTGTGTAACACAGCTCTAAGTAAAGTGAAATGTCCAGCTGAGGCTTAAAACTGAAAGTGCAAAGTGTTTATAACGGTTGATTCATCTATAAAAGAGTCGAGTCATTGTTTAAATTAATCATTATTAGAACGAGTCTTTAGCCATTTCGGCTTGACGTCAACGCGAAACATAAGCCCCGCCCACTAGTTGCGCGCACAGACCCCGGGAAAATTGAACTCCCACTTTTTCTTCCTGTCTGTGGGCAGGGCCGGGAAGACAACAAGCACTGTATCGCATTCCGGTTAAATCATGTCCCTTAGACGCTGTGCTCTGAAGTGCGAGGGAAAAGTTGTGTTCTTTTCCCTACCTGGAAACCTCTTTTCCCTACCTGGAGTGGTTGAGGTTTATTTTTGGTAAAATACCTGAGAATTAAAGCCCCAATATGGTGCTGTGTTCGAGTCATTTCTCTGAAGAGAGCTACACCAATCTATACGCTTACAACGTGGGATTTGTTGCACGGTTGTTGTTAAAGGATGGATCAATACCCAGTTTATTTGGACCAGCATGTTCTTCCAGTCTTGTTCACTGTAACAAGGTAAATATGGATGTAGTTGTCTGTATTGTGTTTGCTCCGTGCAGCATGTAGCGGTAGCCATTTAGCTTACTGCCGAATGTAACTATTTGTTGGCTGACAATAGTCCATGAAGTGTTAATTATCACTGAATGTTTGTTGTTATGATGAAGAATATAGCAATACGCTGTTGTACAACTGCAGTGATGTTTTTCAATATGTTCTGGCATTGGGCTGCTGACACGTAAACGACGTGACTTGGTAGCAGGACGTGACTTGGTAGCGTCACATAAAGGAGGTGCTTGGGGAAAAAGACTCGCTCAGACGATTCATATGAGAGTCGGTGGGAAAATGAGGTAAAAATAAATAGATATTATAAGACATTGAAAGTGGGCGCCACGGTGGCGCGTGAGTAGCACGTTCGCCTCACAGCAAGAAGGTCGCTGGTTCGATCCCCAGTTGGGGCAGGTCCCGGTTGGGCCAGTTGGCATTTCTGTGTGGAGTTTGCCCGTGGTTGCGTGGTTGCGTGGGTTTCCTCCGGGTGCTCCGGTTTCCCCCACAGTCCAAAGACATGCGGTACAGGTGAATTGGGTAAGCTAAATTGTCCATAGTGTATGTGTGTGAATGAGAATGTATGGATGTGTTTCCCAGAGATGGGTTGTGGCTGGAAGGGCATCCGCTGCGTAAAACAAATGCCGGATAAGTTGGCGGTTCATTCCGCTGTGGCGACCCCGGATTAATAAAGGGACTAAGCCGAAAAGAAAATGAATGAATGAATGAAGACATTGAAAGTGTTTTTTAACCTTGCATACATATCATCCTGTTGTTTGGGACCTCAAAAAGTGAAATTTAACCGTTCTCAACCCAACATATGAGCTCTTTAACATTACCTCACACCGGCTGCGGTTTACACCTTTTGCTTTTTTCGTGACTTGATGTTTTGTTATTTTCTTTGAGTTTTTCTGAACTTTGAATGAGTAAGGAATCTTGCTCTCTATGGAGGATAAGGGAGCTCTCAGATTTCACCTAAAATATCTCAATTTGTGCTTAGACTAATTTTATTAGTCTATACTTGAGACAATGCTTGCTGTTGTTGAGTTATTGTTACTGTATCAACTCAAACAAGAGTTTGAACATCAGTTTATTGGCTTTTTTTTGTCTTCAGAACATTCTCTCAAAACCCTATAGATGAAATGACAGTTTCTGATATATTTATACAATATTCTGGCACCAACAATCATGGCACCTTCAAATTAGTCACTTGAATCATAATAATTGATGATAATCCGTATAATTGGAAAAAAGCACACCTGAAGTGGTGATGTGTTGTGTTATTTTCTAATAATATAATAGATCAGAGTCAGATTCTGTTAATACTTCGAATACCACCCACACGTTATTGTTTAGAAGTTGTATTTCAAGATATTTGTAAGGTTCTTGTCTTCAACCCGCTGCAGTGCATATGAGTTTCTTGCTCTTCTCATCCAAAAGCATTTTATTTCATTTTGTACAGATTTTTCCACTGTTGTAGCTTGAGAAATTAATAAAATCATTCAGTGATACAGTGACTGGCGTGCCTGGAACTACTTCATCTGTGCATTTATGCAGTATGATGTTTGGTAAATGTTATATGTTATACATTTAACCAGAATGCAAAGGTAACCTTGTCCTTTTTGCATATGATAAAACTTTTAATTTTGGTCTGATGTAAATTAGAAATGTCTGATGGACTAACATGAATAAGTGTTAAAGCGAGATTTACCTAAGTATCATAAGAGTCAAACTGCTGTCTTCGGTGGTTCTTAATTATATATAACCTCAAAGCAGTTTTAATACGACAATCTTGTCATTATGATTTCAGAAGTGTAAAATGGAAAATTCCTGATAATTCCTATGTGAAACCATAATGTTTCAGTAATGAGTTCCAGCAGCTTTAAATGCCTTTAATGTAAGTTTCGATCATATCAATATTGCTTTGATAACACTTCCTCAGGGTTTAATTTTATGCTTAACATTCTCACAGTTTACATTCACTGCTTTCTACTGGAAGTCGCAGTGGCCATAGATCATTGGCTGTGCAAGCTTAGTGCATTAAGCTGTTAATAAATTGCAACGTGTCACCATAGCGTACGATTATTTATATTAAAATGTGTAGAAACATAATTGTATCTATGCATATTTATCACGTTTTTGTTATTTTCTGATTTATTAAACTAAAATTGAAAACTTTTACTCATAAAATGTTAGTACATATATAAATTGATAATTTGAGATTTTACTGCAATGATATTTTATTTATAATCTATTTTTACAGTGTAATTTGTTCACTGTAAAAGGGAAAACAGGGTATGAATCAGTGTTGAATATTATGCGACCTAGTTGTCTCTGCACATTTGGTTGGAAATGGAGAAAGTATTAAAAAACATACTTGTCTCCCTTTGGCAGCTCTCCATTTTAAATAGTCATTTGTGAGATAGCATCTCTTTTTATTGAAGTTTGCGAATGTCCAGTCAATTTTATTCCAGTTCTTTTGCTGAAAGCCTATTGGCACATTTACATTTCCCCCCACAGTCCTTTAGTGCATGTGTTAATGCATAATGTACATTCATAATGTCTTTCATTTCACCAACATTGAAGGTTTTCAGCTTAATAAAGCAGAAAAAGCTGTAGGTGATTTGTAGCACTTTAGTATCATAAGACAGATTTTGTTATTCAGTACAATTATAGCTACTGCTACTTAATACTGGCACTTTAGAATACCTACTTAAATGGGTGGTCCACTACGATATCATATTTTAAAATTTAGTTGATGTAGGGCTTCACAGCCACAAATATATATGTTAAAGAAATACACTTGTAATAAAACTTGGCAGGGATTATATACTTTAGATTAACAATCAGATACTATGCCAGGAACTTTGCTGGAGAGCACCTTCAATAATACTCTAAACCAAGGGTGTCCAAACTACGGCCCGCGGGCCATCTGCGGCCCGCAATAAGTTTAGTGGCCCGCGTGGCTTTTTATAAATATTAATGAATCTGGCCCGCTGTACAAAAATAAACGTAATTCAATAAATAACCACCGGGTGTCGCTATCACGTGCCTTCTTTTTTTTTTTTTTTTTTTTTAAAGTATAGCTTTTATTTAGAAAAGAAGAAATGTACACTATAAATCAGGAAGTCATCTGTAAGAGACTGGAATACAAGTACAAAGTTAAAGAACAGCAAGTAACAAATAAGACTTAAAAGAGAGAAAATTACAAAAAACAAAAGCACAACAAAACAAAAAAAGGGGAAGTACAAAATTAAATAATCACAGAAAACATCTAGCAACTAACTTACTGGAAGCATGATATTTTCATAAGCTTCTATTAACTTGCAGGATTTTTGGTTATTAGATAAAGGTATAGCTTTAAGCAAGTAATCAAATTCAGTTAAAAAATGAGGAAATTTGGGAAAGGATTTAAGAAATTTTTGTTTGTGTATAAAGAATTTTGCATATAATATAAAAAAGTTATATACATATTCTTTATTTTTATTTTTTGGACTAGAGTAATAACAAATAATATCTTTCAATTTAAAAATTAGTTTTGTTGATTGTGATATATATTTTTAAATAATTATATAAATCTGACCAAAACTTTTGTGAGATTTTGTAAAACACATGTGGGTTAAAGTTTCCTCACTTTCCTGACAAAAAGAACAAGTATTATCAATATCAACAAATTTTGACACAAATGTATTGACTGGGTATATTTTATGTAGAATTTTTAAATGATTTTCCTTTGCTTTGTTTGGGATTACATATTTATATGGGAGAAGCCAGGTTCTTTTCCAATCAATATTTTGTATTAACGCTGACCAATATGACTTCCCTCTTGGAGCGATTTGATTTTGTTGGAGAATACGAAGAATAACTTTGTTGTATTTCTTATCATAAATACTAATGCCTTCTAATAATAAAGAGGGTTCTATAGTTCTTTTATTTATATTTAAGATATTAATTTTTGTTAGATGTCTATTACGTGCCTTCAATTAGGCAGTTATGCCTGTTATGACATAAAAGAAAAATCAACAGTGAGTGCAGGAAATGTCCGAGTTTTACAAGAGTTTGGATTCATCCAAATTTCCCTTGATGAAACGCCATTCAAAAAGGATGATGAGTCTGTTTGGCTCCTCCTATAAATGTGAGCAAACATTTTCACTGATGAATCAAAACAAAAGTTCATTGAGAACCAGTCTAACTGACAGCCACCTCTGTGATTTGCTACGTATATCTACTACACGACTCACTCCTAAGCTTATGGTGAGTAAAATATATATTATGATTTTAAAATGTAGAAAATAATTCCATAATAAAACACACATACACATACACACACACACACACTGTATATGTGTATATATATATATATATATAAATATATATATATATATATATATATATATATGCCTTTCTGTGAAATTGTCAAATTTGGCCCGGGAAAAACGTGTTGTTTTTTGCATCTGGCCCTCGGCCAAAAAACTTTGGACACCACCTGCTCTAAACATTTTGTTTAGAGATGGACCGCAAGAAGTCAAGAACGATGGCAAAGCTAAGTGTAATTATTGTAATAAACTTATAGGCCCAGTTTCACAAACAGGGCTTAGCTTAAGTCAGGACTAGACCTTAGTTAAATTAAGCCATTGAAGCCACGTTTTTTTTAAAACGGCCTTAGGAAAATACATTACTGGTGTGCACCTGGAGACAAAAAATGACACTGACATATTTTAAGACATCTCACTGCAAGTTATTTTCAGTTGAGGCAGCTCAAACATTCAATTTAATCCATGACTAGCCTTAAACCTTAGTGAAACCAGGGGATAAGTTATAAAGCAAACAGTCACGACCAACATGACAAAGCATCTGCGGTTGGTTCATTACTTCACAAACACCAAATTAAAAGAATGGCGTGTTAGGTTCATTCTGCATCTCTGGTGCAATCAACAAGAGTAGTGCATTTTAGTTTAACTTTTTGAGCGTGCTGTGCAGTTCAGTGTTAGTTTTTATTTACATATGTTGAGGTGAAACTAAACGGCGCATACTCTCTGCGTACTCATTCATAAACAGCGGGACACGCTGCGGAAGCATGCTTTACACTCGGTCATTCATAATCTTATAGCTGTTGTATTGGAGTCGAAAGAATATATTAAAGTAGAATGTTCTTTTAACAGTCCCGATATGTTTAATCTTTTTCTTTTGCAAAATTCCTGTCATTTTTCCTCTGCAAATTAGATATCTGCTTAAATCTGCTTGATTCTTTTAAAACCGAAAGCAGCACTTGTAAATAGTTTTTTCCATAAGATACACCTTTGTGAATGTTTTATTTCATGTGTTATCTTTTATGTGCTTTTAATAATTTTATTCTATTCAAAGCAGCACTCAGAGCGAATTTATCTTCGAAAAACGTGGCATGAGTGATGCATGGATAATTTTATTTTATTTTTATTTTTTTGTGTGTGTGTATGCGATCAATTCCTGATCCTTTGCATAAAGTTTTCAATCAAAAGACTGGTAATTTAATTACTTTAGATGTGCTAAAATATTTGTTCAACGAATGTTATTTTTAAAAAGCATATATACATATTAAAACTGTAAAACTGAATAAGGTGCATGGTCAGAAATCAGAAATAAAGGAAATTAGTTATCTATTTCATCATTTAATGCATAAAATAGGCTAGTCTTTTTATAAAGTGAGTTTAATTGATCTGGAATTTTCATTACATTTATTTTTTTTCTTGTAAATAATAAAAGTTGCATATTGATGAAAACGAACCTGAACACCTGTGTGAACAGAGCCACAATGACTTTTTT
Organism: Danio albolineatus; assembly: GCA_903798035.1. Classification (NCBI taxonomy): domain Eukaryota; kingdom Metazoa; phylum Chordata; class Actinopteri; order Cypriniformes; family Danionidae; genus Danio; species Danio albolineatus. The sequence continues at coordinate 2,867,321 of CAIGQQ010003388.1, read as the reverse complement.
TTTTTACATTGAAACAGTTGGATACAGTGTCTTCTACAAACTTATAGCAGCATGTTAATATTTATGTTGTTAACTTAATTAGGATGCTATACACTTGTAACACCTTGTCCTAACAACACATTTTAGAAACGCTTTCTATTTTCACAATGTTGTTTTGTCACATGTACTACTATGACAAATAAAACCTCAGGTGCAGATTATGTGCTTTATTCACTGTTAAATGCTCCCAAAGTGATTTTTAAATACAGTTTTTTCAGTGACTTTTATTTCCATACTTCTTAACCATCATGTAATGTTCAAATTTACTACCCTTTCATTATGTTTTTTCCCCATTGACTTCCATTATATTGAAATTTTATTGCAAAGCCATGACAGCATATAATCATGCATTCTTAATTGTTGGTGGTTTTCTCTGTTGGAAATTTGTAATTTTTCACAGTTGATTATCAATTGGCTGCATTAACTCTTTAGATAGGCCTGTGCAAAAAAAGCTTCTGGCTTTTATATGGAGCTCTATGGAGAGCTCTAAGCTTTTTTTTTTGCACTGCAACTGATGATCAACTGTAAAAATTAAAATTGTGTCCTCTTCCCAACAGGGAAAACCACCAACAATCAAGAATGCATAATTATATGATGTTATGGCTTTGCAATCAAAAAGTTTAATCATAATGGAAGACAGTGGGGCAAAAACAGCCACAAACATAACAAAATGGTAGTAAAAAAGAGTGTATTGACTTTATGAAATAAAGAAAGTTAAGAGAGAATAGAGAAAGTTAATTAATACTCAAAATAAATACTCAAAATCACACCAGAGTGGATTAAAACATCCCAAACAGCACATACAGTAAGGGTTAAATCAGCAGCAGATAGTTCACCTCAGATATTGAAAATAAAATAACTAGCAGACGGTTTGAATACGAAAGTCAGAACTGTGATTAGGTGCAAACCAATAACATCAGTCACTCAGTAGCCTATTAAAAATGTTAGAGATATTTAATATTAATTAGATTTACCATTTTATTGGGAGTGCAGTGGCTGGTATTTAAATGTTTCTGTCATGTCGTTTTTGGTGCAGACAGCCAAGTTGCTGGAATCTTGTCGTGAAGCTTGTTGTTAGGACACGGACAAAACCAGACTTTCCAGGCCTAATTTTTATGGCAGTCACTTCTTACACTTGCAAAATGGATCGTTTTTCTAAATTACATGTTATCTCCCACTGATAAAACTCAGTTGTGGAAAAACGACTGCTCATGCCCTTTATTCTTGATTGTGCAAGTTTTTTTTTTTTTGGGCTTTGAATGAACTGATTGCGCTACTATTTTGAAACTCACTTTTCTCTTCGCTGGTTTGCAGAAATTGGTACCCTGAGGAATTCAAAACGGTTGCTTCCTGCTTTCCTTCGGGGCGTCTGCGCCAAACACAAAACTCACCGAATATTTATTTCCTCTCAAATGTTTGCCGAGCACAATAAACTCTCAGAGGTGAAATCCAATGCAAAACAGGGAATGCTATTTATTATGACGTGATTGATTGACCCTGCGTGCTGGATGTGCATTATTTTGGTCTGGCCAGTGCCAATGGAGATGGTAACTGAGCAGGTACAGCTGGGAGATGGTGTCTGCCAAGACTCCAGCAGCTGCTGTCAGCCCTGACATTTCAGAGCCTGCTGTCCATCACTTCTTAATTGTCTTTCTGGCTTCATCGGTGCCCGGCCTGCCGAGCATCAGTCTCTTGCTGTTCTATCACCACCAGAGTGACTGGCACCAGACTGCGGTGTGCTCACAACACCTCTCGAGCATTATGCTGTTTGTTTCAGGCGAGGTAATGTGTGTGAAAGGACTGTTTGAATATTGGTGCGTGTCAACTGATTTACTGCCATGCGAAGTATGGCTCTGATACAGTGCATGAATTGCAGTCTGTTAATGCCCTGATATACAGTTATTAAATTATTAGCCACCCTTTATATATTTCCCCTCAATTTCTGTTTACGTAAATATGATTTTTTTTTCAACACAATTTTAAACAATAGTTTTAATAACTCATTTCTAATAACTGATTTCTTTTATCTTTGCCATCATGACAGTACATAATATTTAACTAGTTATTTTTCAAGATACTAGCATTTAGCTTAAAGTTACATTTAAAGGCTTAAGTTGGTTAATTAGGCAAGTAAGGGTAATTAGATAGTCATAGTATAATGTTGGTTTGTTCTATAAAAAAAATATTGCTTAAGAGGTCTACAAATATTGACCTTAAAATTATTGAAAAAAAAAATTATAATAATAACTGCTTTCATTCTAGCCAAAATAAAACAAGCAACACTTTTTCCAGAAGAAAAAAAAAATATTATAGGAAATACTGTGAAAAATTCCTTGCTCTGTTAAACATAATTTGGGAAAAAAATTAAAAATAAACTAAAATCACAGGAGGGCTAATAATTTTGACTTCAACTGTACTTCAAGCTAAGTTCTTTTCATTTGATGGCACAAAGAAGAGGAGGCTGAGTGATGTTAAACTGTTTTTTTAACATTATAACAACCCAGTAGGTAGGGTTGTGGTGTGATGAGGTGGGCTTATGTCCAGAGTCTGACCCCCTCCTGATCTTTAAAATCTCTTTGCGAGCAATCATACAGTTGTGGATAAATATGTGTAAATCTGTCTTGTTGTGTGACATTGTCACTATTTGGGAAATCATAGAAATGAATAAAAAATGGTGGAGCATTCTTTTTATCTGTAAATGTTACAAGCAATCACAATATACACTAACAAAAGTCTTGTCGTCGATCCCTGTTGTAAGAGCAACAAATAATAACTTTATTTCTAGTTGATGATTTGGAAAAGTGGTTGAAGGTTAGGATTTTTCTGATGAATCGTCACAAATACTGCAGAAGACCTATAGGAACCTGCATGGTCCTTTTAGAGTCTTTTAGAGAGTAAGTTTGATGAAGGAAAAATCATTGTTTGGGGTTACAGTACATTTCAGTATGAGGGTGTGCGAGAGATCTGCAGAGTGGATGGCAACATCAACAGCCTGAGGTATCAAGACATTTGTGTTGCCCATTACTAGGGCCAGGAGGATCTGCGGATTTATGCGGAATGATTTTGGGAGTATCATAACTAAAACCTCAATATATGATATAAAAAGTAATGCCTCTTAAACTTTAATGTCTACAATGCGAATCCAATTAGATCCACTTTATTTGGTAAACAAAGCAAGTCTCTCATGTAAAATCTCTACTAAAAGACAGAAAATAGTACATTACAAACGGTATTGTCAATAAATCATATAAATATTTTCATATTAGTCAATGTTATTACTGAAATTAATTTGAAAACTGAATAAATATAATTTTCCACACATTTACACAAGTAAATAAACAGAATCAATGATGGGCTAAAAATCTGCGGAATTCTGCGCTCGCAGATTCCGTGTGGCCCTACCCATTACATTACAAACCACAGGAGAGGGCAAATTTTTCAACAGGATAGCACTCCTTCTCATACTTCAGCCTCCACATCAATAGTTCCAGAAAGCAAAGAAGGTCAAGGTGCTCCAAGATTGGCCAGCCCAGTCACCAGACATGAACATTATTGAGCATGTCTGGGGTAAGATGGAGGAGGCATTGAAGATGAATCTTAAGAATCTTGAGGAACTCTGGGAGTCTTGCAAGAACGCTTTCTTTGCCATTCCAGGTGACTTTATTAATAAGTTATTTGAGTCATTGCAGATGTATGGATGCAGTCCTCCAAGCTCATGGGAGTCGCGCACAATATTCATTCCTTTTCCACTACACCATGACTTTATATTCTATTTATACATCATTTATTAGTTAAGTGACAAGACTTTTGTCTAAGCAAAGTCAGACCTTATTCCTAATTAAAAATCAAGGCATGGTCATATTTTATTTTGGTAAATTAAGCATAATCTAGAGGCCTTTGCCTTTCATATAAGCCACTTCTGATACCAAGGGATCAACCAGAATTAATAATTATATATGTGTTTATATAAAAGGATTGGAACTAAACCAAACTTTTTTCTTTTTTTTTACTTTTTATATAATTGAAGTGTATAAATGAACAGTATTTTAACATTTAAAAGCATTGCACAATTCATACAGCATCCTGTGATGTTTCGGGTTAAAAGTAAGCTCTAATGAGGAGTTTAAAAGCAACGTTTGAGTGTCTGCAGATCATAACTCCACGTCTGCGTTTCAACATGAGGTTACTTTGTTCCTTTGCAAAACATTGCGAGTACCTGCTTTAAGTCACGCCATACTGAGCTGCTCTTAATTTGTTTTTCTTTTCTCACTCTTCAAAGGTGTGGAAACGTTCAGGAGCCTGGTTCTACAAAGCCTTGCCCAAACATATTCGTCCCATTAAGGATTCAATTCTAGATAACAGGAAACCGGTAATAGAAAGAGGAGAGCAGCTGCCAGTGGCCAGGAGTGCACCAATCAGCTACACGTGGGCTCAAAGCAAAGGTTAGATTCTATTCTATTCTGTTCTATTCTATTCTATTCATTCTGGAAAACTGATAATCTTATGCATGGATCATAAAATGTTGTTGAACTTAATGGGAAAAGTGCCATGAATGTGTTTTGTTTTTTTGGGGTTTTTTTTTGCAAAACATGTGCCAATGTGTATTGCCCCTTAATGTCCCTATAATGGCCTGTTTCCACTAAGTGGTGCAGTATATGGTACGGTATGGATCGGTACAGGTCACCTTTATCAGGCTTGCATTTCCACTGCCAAAAGGGTACCAATGGTACCGTTTTGGTGGGTGTGGTGTACGACAGAAAGTTTCAGACGACATCATTCTCGCTCGAGAAATTGTCTACAGTAAAGCTGTACGGGTTGTTCACATATCATATGAGAAGCACTTGTGTATAAATGTTCATTACTAACCTTTCAATGAACATGATTTGATTATAACTTCAGATCAATGATAGTGTGAAATAGCCTACTGTCATGTCTGCAGTCATATGAAATAAATAAATAAATGCAGCATATATGAACACATACAGCCCCTTAAAGTCTCTGATATGTTACCAATTACAGAAAAACTACACACCGCGTACATTTAGTCCTTATTTGGGTTCAAAAACAACATGAAATATAACCCAGTCAGTGCAAACCTCTCATCTGTGTCTTTAAACTTCACCAGCACATGTAACCTCTTGTTAGAAAGTAATTCCATCTTTAACAAGCTCATAATAGTCCAAAAGGCGATGATAGTTAAACATGAAAATTTGTTCTTGTTTTAGGTTGCTGAACCAATCATTTGCTCCTTTGTTTTTCCGGCTTCTCCTTAGTTTTTTCGCACTTCACTCTCGCGTTTGTCCATTTCTAAACGGATTGTCAGAAGCACGTTATTATCATCAGCTCAAGAAGTTCTTTATTTCAAATATAGACGCGTGGTGAGTGCACGCGAGCTCTCTGGAGAAAGTGAAACTGCTCGCGCTTTTAGATGGGCTCATAAAACAACAACAGGACACAGCACAGATTTTGTTCTTCTTGGTGTGTGACTGTTCATCAAGATGACGACAAAGTTTGTTTGAGCTCGAGTTGACCGTGGCTTTGTTATTATACGTATATATTATAACGGTGTAATGTCTCAGCTGTGTTTTTTGAAAATGGTGGTTCATTTGTTTTCATTCTTCTGCTTGTAAACAATAGTGTTCAGCATTTTGGTACCCCTTTTTCCTGCTAGGTACTCTTTCAAAAGGGGTACCCAAAAAGTGGCATGGTACGGTTTGCTTTTTGGTACCCTTTGACAGTGGAAACGGCCATAAAAGCGTACCGAACTGTACCTTACCGTACCACTCAGTGGAAACGGGCCACTCAGCGGGTCATTTCTCTCAGCGGCCATCTTTGAAGCATCTCTCAGGCCTTCTGTTTAAATGGAGAAACATCAAATTCTCCAAAACTGTTTGCCAAGCATATGATTAGATGAGGAGGTTCCACTCCAAAAAAAAAAGCAGTTCTATTAACTTTACCTAAACAATTCATGTTAATGCAGCTATTTCTCATTTTAACATGATCGTATTGTTAAACTGAATTGAAATTGTCACTCTTTAGCTTAACCTGAATTTTTCATTTAAAAAGAGCAGCTTAATTTTTTTTTGTTCGTTTAACCTTAATCATAATGGATTTTTAACCATTATTTCAAGTTAAATAAATATTCAAATTGTGTTTAATCAACATCATATGTTTGTTACATGAACACTAATATTTTAAGCTGGTTTGTATCATCCAGTGTTGTTAAGATAATTTGGTGTAATCACATGGAACTACTGTCCACGATTAAGTCATTTTCAACCAGAGTGCTTTTTTTTTCAGTGTTAATATTTGGAATTACTAATAAAGTTGAACAACTGTCTCCTAAATTTCATTTCTAAATGAAATTCATGAAAAATATATGATTTTTTGTTTTTAAGTTGCCCAAGCTAATATGTTTACATTCTACAGGGGATTGAAATCATGACACCAACTTAATTTGTGGCCATTTTTAGAAGACACAATCAGGCGTCATAGTGTCAAACTATAGTAATACTTTAGTTAAGTTCACAATTCATGCTATTAACCACTGGCTTATCACCTGCCTATTATTAAGATATTAGCTGTTCATTAGTTGTTATGAAGTATGATTTCATTCTGCATCCCTATTACTACCCAAAACCTAAACCCATCATCGACCTTATTAACTATTTAAAAAGCTAATTAGTAGTTTATTAAGCTAGTAGCATTAGTTAATAACTTGCCAATACTGTGAATTGTAACCTAAACTAAATTGTGCCTCTATTGTAAGAATCATTAACTTACATGTTACATAATATCCAACTTGGTCTCTGTGGCAAATCTCCTCTCAAAATGACAGTGGTCATCTTTGTTTACAAGTTTGTGGGTTTCTGTCATGTGATTTGCATTTTAATGACTGAGGCAGGAATTCATGAGGTCATGAGACAAGACATTTTGTTTAGATTACAAAATCAGAGAACATTTGTTTTCAAGTCCCTCCACTGGAGAATCTTCAGTTTAAAGTGATTGATGATTGGCTTCTTTACTAGAAGGCAGGGCTTCCTCTGCTCTGTTAACACTCTTCTCTATTTAAAGCATATGAGTGGCATATCTTGTCTATTCTGTTGCTGAAATAAATTAAATGATTTGTAATGTTGAGCTTGTTTCATCCATTAGTCATTTACAAGGTATAATTGAGCCAGTTATGTCAATTCCATCGAGTGGAGTCCAGGTCTATACAGCCTGATGTGTTGCACGTTGCATGCATGTAAAATCTGGTAGTTTTTGTGTAATACAGTTTAACGTGTGGGAGACAGAGCTGCTTGTTGGTTTGAGGATGATAGATGGCACACACACATCTCATTCAGTATCCTTCAAAGTACTGAATATATGAGCTCAATTTAATTTACTGACTTCTCCCTGCTGCCAAATCCTGTCATTATAAAAACAACGCATTGGTCTGATGTGAAAAGAAGATTAATTGTGCACTTAGAAGTTTTTGAAGGGAAAAAGCCTAGTTTTGCTTTTAAAGAGAGCTCTTATTTCATGCTTTTTTTTTGTACACAATCCACTCATAATTTGTAGAAAAGTTTTGTTTGGCATGCACAGGAACAACATCCACATTAATGTTTGGAGCTTTGAGTGACAGACGCATTTATTAAGCAAGCGATTCTGCAGAATTCATCTGAGAGTCACTGCTAAAATTGCCATGATTGACAGTGATCACTGCAAAAACACCTGACAAAAATAAATGTCAAAATAAACCTGTTTAGTATAAGTCCAGGCTTATAGATCTGCAACAGGAGAATAAAAATGAAAGACAGTCTGAAAGACAGCAATATGTATAGTAAAGCATATTTATTTTACATGATGATGCATCTCAATATAAGTATTCTTAATTATAATTTTTTTTGTGTGTCCATCTTAATTGAGATATTAGCAATTTTGCATTTCCATCAATTTACACTTCAGTGTAAATAAAAAAAATAGATATATTTAAATTGATTAAATTGTATTTTTTTTAATTATCCTTCATTCATTGATTTTCTTTTCGGCTTAGTCCTTTTATTAATCTGGGGTCATTACAGCGGAATAATCCGCCAACTTATCCAACATATGTTTTACGCAGCGGATGCCCTTCCAGCTGCAACCCATCTCTGGGAAGCATCTGTACACAATCATTCACACACATACACTACGGACAGTTTAGCCTACCCAATTCACCTAAACCCATCTCTAGGGAAACATCCATACAAACTCATTCACACTCATACACTACGGACAATTTAGCCTACCCAATTCACCTGTACCACATGTCTTTGGACTTGTTGGGGAAACCGGAGCACCCGGAGAACCCACGCGACCACAGGGAGAACATGCAAACTCTACACAGAAATGGCAACTGACCCAGCCGGGGCTCAAACGAGCAACCTTCTTGCTGTGATGCAAACATGCTATCCACTACGCTGTTGTGGCACCCTAATTTTTAATTAATTTAATTTAGTTAAATTTTTATTTATTTTTTTATTTTATATAAAAAATAAAAAATATTTTATTTCAATAATTGTAAATATGAAAATAAAAATAGTTTCCACTAGGTGCTCGAAATCATCTACTAATGCATGTATAAAAGCAGTTATTTTTGTTTTAGTTCACAATGTGCCACAAATCTGTCAGCTCAGTTTGCGTGAAACCTGGAATATTAGGGAGGATTAAAAATATTAATGAAATGTGAAAAATATTAAATGTAATTTGGCTGCATTAGAAATGTAGCACAACCACAATCTTCAACAAAAATTGCTATATTTAATTTAATTTAAAATTTTAATTTAATATTGATTTGACTTTAATTAGTCAATGACTTATGTATGTATGTATGTACAGTATGTATGTATGTGCTATGTATCAGTTACTTCAAGTTGCATGGAACCTGGAACATTAGGGAGGATTAAAAATATTAATGAAATGTGAAATGCTATTTATGTAGCACAACCACAGTTTTCAACAAAAATAGCCATTTATTTTGTTTGAGATGGTAAAACATTACATACACTCTGCTTATATATCTCACAGCAATTCGTAACTTTTAGATTCAGTGGCTAATTCGTTTGAATTCGTATGATCTCATTTGTACAATTTAGTATGATTTGCTCATTCAATTCAATTCACCTTTATTTGTATCACCTTTATTTGTACAGTGTCAGTCGTTTTCAGTGTTGAAGTTCAGTTTAGTTCAGTTCAGTGTGGTTTAATATTCACTACTGAGAGACCAAACACTGAAAAGTAATCCATCGTTGCGCAGCTCTACAAGTCCCGAACCATGCAAGCCAGTGGCGAGGAAAAAACTTCACCAATTGGCGAAAGTGAAGAATTAAAAAACCTCGAGAGAAACCAGGCTCAGTTGGGCACGACCATTTCTCCTATGGCCAGATGTCTTATGCAGAGCTGCAGTCTAGGCTCCGGAGGCTGGAGAACTTGAGGCTCGTCTGTCCTTGGAGGGTCACAGGAATCAATCTCATGCTGTCTATACTCCGCCATGCACCAAACAGCTGCTCCGGATACAGCGTGGTCCAGGATTATGGAACCTTGGGATCGTCTCGTCGTGGGTCTTGGATCACATCTGTGGCGCTGCATAGTCTCTAGGGGCCTCGGGATGAGTATCCCCAGGTGGAAATAGGGAATACAGAGAATAATTAGCGTAACAGCATATTCCCCAATGATGTTTGGGTTTAGGGGCGGGGTTTGGTGCCACGCCTCCTTTTTAAAATCATACATTTTCATACGACTGAACTCGTATGAATTTGTACGCATTAGCTACTGAACTGACAAAATGTAAAATAGTTACATTTCCTCGTGAGATCAAGCTGGTTATGCGCATTCCCACATCACTGGGATTTTAAGCTAAAGTTTTATTCCTCTGTGCTCTGCTTGTAATTAGATCATTGCAGCAGTTATCAAAATATACTGACGAGGCTATAGATCTAAAGGTCAGTTTGCTAATTAATACACCCCTTAGTTATTTCTGTACTGTAGGTGGGACATCCCATTCTCCACCAGCGGTGCCATTAATGAGCTCAGCCGTCTTAAACTGACCCCATTTAACCCTTCTCCAAATAAACATTCGCTCTAACATCCATTTCAAGCCCGAAACGCTTCTAGCTTCCAGGCACAGTTCTGCTTAACCTTGCAGAAATGCATTTAAGGCAGATTGAAAAGTGAAATTTATGTAAAAATATATATATAAACTCACCCTGGCATGAATTAAACAAGCCCGTCTGCAGTGTGTGATAAGCTCACTTATCAGAGGAATTAGGCAATAGAAAGTAGTCCCACAGCATGTGAACCAGCGTCCCTCAAAGACACTAAAAGACGCTCAAGCAACCAATATATCATCATTTTATTACATGCAATAAAGCGCGTGGCCCATCAGAGTTTACAGTCACACGCTTTCCCATGCATTTGATTATCTCCGACATGCAAATAAGATGTTCGGGAACGTCCATCAAATTCACGTATGTCGCTTCTTTGTAGCTTTATCGTAAATAAAGCAGTTTGCATCCACATGGGCGCATCTGTTTGCATGTCCCTGTACTGCTATTGATATGTGGATGGCATAAGATTATCTTTTTTCTTTTTTCTTTTTGTTAAACCAACTGTAGAGCAACAAAAGCTTAGTAGCATCCACTCATGCTTGATAGTGATAACCGTATGAGGTGCATTAGTGTCGTCGGGGTGGACACCTTTTCTGATTGTGTGCTTTTAAAGGATGACTGAATAAATGAGCTCTGAAAGGCTTTTGGTGGGACTAACGTGAAGTAATTCCTCCAAGCCAGCTGCTGCTGTAATGCATGAGCATATTAGAGGCTGTTACTGGGCGAAACCTGATAAAAGTGCGCAGGTTGATCTAGCTTTCCTTTTCTTGACCCTCTGATAAGGAATACACTCTTGATAACAATGGAATGACATGGAGAAAAGTGCTGCAATAGTAGTTTGATATAAAGGGCTTTTTTGGTGATGGCAGCTTAAAGACACCTCTCATATGGAGAATGTAGTCGCATACATTGCTCTGGATGATTTTTCTATTTTTTTCCACAGACTTCAACAGAGTGTAAAGATCTTGATGGTTCTGTGGGTCTCATCTAGCAAATCTGATCTTTAATTTGTATTTCTGATGGATTCAAATCAGGTGATTGGCTTGGCATACTAGAGGTTGATTTTCTCTCTCTGAAACTGTTTGATGGTTATTTGATCATTGTCTTGCTTAAATGTCCACTCTGGTTTCATCTTCATCATCCTGGTAATGTAGATGTTGGACTGAAGCACCTGATATTATTTTACAGTGATGAAGGGTTGCTGAATAACTACTGAGAGATTTCAGCTGCTGTCTGGACTTTCACTGTCCTTCTACACCTCCCTTCATGTGTTCAATACTTTTTCCATGCGTAATTTCATTTTATTACTGATAACTTAATTTGTAAACTAATTTGTTTTGTTTTCTTTGCATTCATGGATTTATTTGGTTGTTATCAACATCCGAAAAAAAATATAAGTCCTTTTGCAGCTCGCTGGACTTCTTTGATTGGCCCGCGTGAAGTATTTATTTAATTTAATCTGAAACTATTTGAGGGTTTTCAACTATTGTTTTGCTGAAATGTCCACTCTGGTTTCATTTTCATCATCCTGATAATGTAGATGTTGGACTGAAGCACCTGATATTAACTTACAGTGATGAAGGGTTGCTGAAGAACTACTGAGAGATTTCAGCTGCTGTCTGAACATTCACTGTTCTTCTACACCTCCCTTCATGTGTTCAATACTTTTTCCCTGCGTCATTTCATTTTATTACTCATAACTTAATTTGTAAACTAATTTGTTTTGTTTTCTTTGCATTTATGGATTTCTTTGGTTGTTATCAACATCCGAGAAAAATTCCAAGTCATTTTGCAGCTCGCTGGACTTTGATTAACCCGCGTGAAGTCTTTATTTAATTTAATCTGAAACTATTTGAGGGTTTTCAGTTATTGTTTTGCTGAAATGTCCACTCTGGTTTCATTTTCATCATCCTGGTAATGTAGATGTTGGACTGAAGCACCTGATATTAACTTACAGTGATGAAGGGTTGCTGAATAACTACTGAGAGATTTCAGCTGCTGTCTGGACTTTCACTGTCCTTGTACACCTCTCTTCATGTGTTCAATACTTTTTCCCTGCATCATTTCATTTTATTACTCATAACTTAATTTGTAAACTAATTCGTTTTGTTTTCTTTGCATTTAAAAGATTTCTTTGGTTCTTATCAATATCCGAGAAAAATTCCTAGTCATTTTGCAGCTCCCTGAACTTTTTTGATTAACCTGCGTGAAGTATTTATTTAATTTAATGTGAAACTATTTGAGGGTTTTCAATTACTGTTTTGCTGAAATGTCCACTCTGGTTTCATCTTCATCATCCTGGTAATGTAGATGTTGGACTGAAGCAGCTGATATAAATTAACATTGATGAAGGGCAGAGGGTTGCTGAAGAACTACTGAGAGAGTAGTTGCTGTCTGGACTTTAACTGTCTGTCTACACCTCCCTTTCTTCATGTGTTCAATACTTTTCCCTGCATCGTTTAATTTTGGGAGTATCATAACTAAAACCTTAATATATGAAATAAAAAGTAATACCTTTTTAACTTTTATTTAATGTTTACAACGCGAATCCAATTAGCTCCACTATATTTGGTAAACAAAGCAAGCCTTTCATATATAAGCTCTACTAAAAGACAGAAAATATCACTTTACAAACTTTATTGTTAATAAATCATATGAATATTTTCATTATTTTTATTTCATCAATATTATTACTGAAATTAATTTGAAATAAATAAATATAAATATAAATTTACACACATTTACACCAGTAAATAAGCAGAATAAATCATGGGCTTAAAATCTGCGGAATTCTGTGCGCGCAGATTCCGTGTGGGCCTACTCATAACTTAGTTTGTAAATTAATTTGTTTTGTTTTCTTTGCGTTTATGGATTTCTTTGGTTGTTATCAGCATCTGGGAAAAATTTCAAGTCATTTTGCAGCTCACTGGACTTTTTTTTGATAGGCTCGCTTGAAGTATTGAGTGCTGCAAGCGAACCACAAGTCATGTGACAAGAACCGAGCAGGCAGCTTCACACGTTGTATAAAATTACATAGCAATAAAGGTGGACTAATTACCTTAGATTAACGATTTAAATCCAGATACAGATCCTCTCTCAGTGATGATCGTTACATCACATATTCACCTTACATTCAACCTGACTTCAGCGAACTTGTTCAGCCCAACACAGGTAGAATTCTCTCACTGAACATACATACATACATACATGCATACATAAATAAAAATTACAAAATTAACAAAGGTAAAGCAATCAAACAAACAACCCTGTGCCATTTATATGAAGTTGATATTGTGATGCTGGTCTTTAAAATACTTTTTGTGTAGTTGTTATTTATTAAAAAAACAAACAAACAGGATTGCTCTGACCCTCTAAAACCACCCCAGTCTAATGTAGCATGTGTAATGTGTAAATATTAATTGCCCGCCTCTGCAGTATTTTGAACAACTAGGTGTAAATTCAGAATAACACACTGCACCTTTACCATGAAGCGAGGGGTGTGCGATATGACTATTTTTTTGTGAACGATTAAAATGCTTTTGAAAAAATATTGTAGTATCATGCTAAAGCACACATTATATCATCTGCAATTCTGGCACCTCTGTTTCAATTAAACTGTGCAATGCGACATACATTCACATCATAGTTACACTCACTGGACACTACACATGTTCATAAAGGCTAAGGTACAGTAGTTGCATGCCAGTTTGTCTGCATGCTGCACACTCACTAATCACACTCGATAATCAGGCTCGCTTTTGGTGATGTCAATCTGGCAATCTGCGCTTGCTGTGTTTTGAATCAGATGTGCAATACCTAGTTCAACCACTGGGTGTCAGACTTACATACAGCACCTTTAAATAAAAGCCTCTTTCATTGTAGCAATACTGCTAAATTACTGTAAAATTGCCTGACTTTTTCCAGTAAATACACAAATGTGCTGCTCACACCAGCAGTGACATGTCGCCTATTTCACCGGTTAGACATCATTCAAACATCAGCACCAAAATAGTGGTAAACTCTGATGTCAATCATGGGAAATTACCTTTAAAAGCAGCACTGTTTTCTTCATTCACATGAATGGGGTGAAAGCACTTTAGATTCACTTTATGTCCAATTTGATAAAGTTCTGAGTGACAGGTGAAGACGCATAATAGTTTTCAGAGATACATAATAGTTTCTAATAGCACTACAGTTACAGTACTACACTCTTAGATCAAATTGATAAAATAGATCACACTTTAACAACCCTTTTGGTTCTTGTCATAGGGTTAGAGTACATAAAGAACCATGTTCTGAAAGGTCTCTATATGATCTCAATGGTGATACACATTTTAGTTGATTTAGTTGACTTGTTAATTTGCAAGGTGCTATTATTCAGCTTAAAGTACATTTTTAAGGCAAAGCTAAGTTAATTACTTTTTTATGAGTCATTGGACAACTGTTTTTTTTCTGTTGACAGTCAAAAAAAAGCTGTTATTATTTATTAAAAAAATATTCCAGCTAATTTAGATTAAGTAAATATTTCTTCAGTAGAAATAAATAAAATCATACTGACTGAAAATAACATACCGAGAATTATTTATTTGCTCTGTTTAATCATTTTGAAAATATTTAAAGAATTCAGCTTTCACTCGAGGGCTAATAATGTTGTCTTGAATACGTTAATACATGGCTACTGACAAAGAACATGAATACATTTTTTAAAAGTAAAGCGAAACATAATAAGAAAATTGACTTGACTTTTTTGAAGTCAGAAGTCAGAATTATTAGCCCCCCCCCATATATAATATTAGTCCCCCTGTTTATTCATTCATTCATTCATTCATATTCTTGTCGGCTTAGTGCCTTTATTAATTAGGGGTCGCCATAGCGGAATCAACCGCCAACTTAACCAGCATATTTTTTACGCAGCGGATGCCCTTCCAGCCGCAACCCATCTCTGGGAAACATCCATACACACACATTCACACTCATACACCACGGACAATTTAGCCTACCCAATTCACCTACACCACATGTCTTTGGACTGTGGGGGAAACCGGAGCACCCGGAGGAAACCCACGCAACCACGGGGAGAACATGCAAACTCCACACAGAAATGCCAACTGACCCAGCCGGGGCTCGAACCAGCGACCTTCTTGCTGTGAGGCGAACGTGCTACTCACTACGCCACCGTGGCGCCCCCCCTGTTTATTGTTTCCCCAATTTCTGTTTAACTGAGATAAGTTTTTTTTCATCACATTTCTAAACATAATAGTTTTAATAACTCATTTCTAACAACTAAATTATTTTATCTTTGCCATGAGGACAGTAAATAATATTTTACTAGATATTTTTCAAGACACTTCTATACAGCTTAAAGTGACATTTAAAGGCTTAACTAGGTTAATTAGGCAGGTTAGGGTAATTAGGCAAGTTATTGTATAACAATAGTTTGTTCTGTAGACTATTGAAAAAAATATATAGCTTGAAGGGGCTAATTATTTTGACCTTAAAATGGCAGAGTGGATGGCAACATCAACAGCCTGAGGTATCAAGACATTTATGCTGCCCATTACATTACAAACCACAAGAGAGGGCAAATTCTTCAGCCTCCACATCAAAGTTCCTGAAAGCAAAGAAGGTCAAACTGCTCCAGGATTGGCCAATCCAGTCACCAGACTTGAACATTATTGAGCATGTCTGGGGTAAGATGGAGGAGGCATTGAAGATGAATCCAAAGAATCTTGATGAACTCAGGGAGCCATGCAAGAATGCTTTCTTTGCTGTTTCAGATGACTTTATTAATAAGTTATTTGAGTCATTGCAGAGATGTGTGGATGCAGTCCTCCAAGCTCATGGGAGTCATACACAACATTAATTCTTTTTCCACTGCACCATGACTTTATATTCTATACTGTACATTATTTATGTTAAGTGACAAGACTTTTGTCTTAGCAAAGTCAGACCTTACTGTCTTAATTAAATAATTAAAAATCAAGGCATGATCATATTATATTTTGGTTAAATAAGCGGAATCTAGAGGCCTTTGCCTTTCATATAAGCCACTTCTGATACCAAACGATCAACTAGAAGTTGTTATTATTTGTTGCTCTTAGGTTTTGAATAGGCAACAAGACATTTGTCAGATACTGTAGTGTTGATCCAAAAAAAAAAAAAAAAGAAAAGTAACAAAAATACTGTCAGTATCACGACATAAATCACATTACAAAACTCAATTAACCCTTTTCATATTTGAAACCCAGCATTTAAAACTGTCAAAAATGGCAGTTGGCCCAAATCACATTTGATGCACATGTTTCTTTACTTGGAAAAAGCTTAAACCTTCTATTTAGGGATGGGAACAATCTTCAATAATGACAAGTGCTCTCTGTTTAATTTTTATTAGATCGATGTTGTCAAGGCAAAGTGAAATGCTGCTTTACTACAGTGTCTGTCTTGCATACACCACAAATAGTAACTTGTGCCCTGTTATTTATCATGTGAGGTCAATGTGACCCTGTGTTACCTCACAGGATCTTCAGAACATCCACAGAGAAGTGTTAAATCACCAGTACATGCTGTACATGTAAGCCATTGACATGAACTGTAATGAAGCATGCTTTGTGGAATAATGAAAAGGCAAAAAAGAAACTAAACCTCAGTTTGTGCACTTAATCTGTGTGTGTGTGTGTGTGTGTGTGTGTGTGTGTGTGTGTGTGTGTGTG
>CAIGQQ010003388.1:2839310-2849709 GCA_903798035.1 Danio albolineatus | reverse complement strand
ATTTATTTATTTATTTATTTATTTATTTATTTATTTATTTATTTATTTATTTATTTATTTATTTATTTATTTATTTATTTATTTTATTTTTTCAAATATTTCCCAAATGATCTTTAACAGCTGGTCTGATCTTCTTTCTGTTAAACAGAACTGTAGATATGCTTTAGACCAGGGGTGCCCAAACTTGTTCTTATGAAGGACCAAAAACCAAACTTGACTGAGGGCTGTGGGCCAAAGGTACTGTAACTATACTGTAAACAAATGTAACTGTATTACATTAAAAATGCTATGGGTAATTAATAATTTTTAAAAATAACTAGAAAACATTGCTTTATGTTAAGTAATGCAGTATATATTTTTAAAATTTATCTTCAATTTTAACAGTATAGACAAAAACAATCCCATTTATAACAAAATGGAGTTTAATGCCGAATAAATGAGTCAAGCTGCACCTGTTTTCACCTAATTTAATGTCTACTGCATTGTTCTCGGTGACGGTATTGACATTTTTGAAAATCAGATTTATGTACAACATTTCGGTGAAACATTTAATTCTAGCTTTTTTTTTGTAGCTCTGCAATAAAACAATCAAAAAATGGTTATGCTATATTAGAAATGACGATCTCAGTTAAATGCAGTCGCCCCTAAGTCCTCCCCATCACTCTTTTCTCAGATTGGATGGTGGGCCAAATCAAAGGTTACCATGGGCCAACTTTGGCCCGCGGGCCCTAGTTTGGGCATCTCTGCTTTAGACTGAATATCTTTCCATTCAGCTGATGATTAAATGTGGGTAACGTTTCACTCACTGTAATGAGATTGGACATGCAGGTGAACCACTTGTCCCAAAATAACTAGGGGACATGCTAGAAAGGAGATAATTATTGAAAAAAATCTACTTGAGATTTTAACAGTGATTTCCTAACTTCAGATCGACACAGTTTTGTTTTACAGGACTCAGAGCCATCCATTGTAATGCAAATAATCTTCCAATAACTACTCTGGCACTTTATAGATAGTGTCTCTGCCATGAGCCTTATAGCTTCAAACTGCTAGCGAAAAATCCAGATAACACATCTACATCTTCAGCAGTTTCTTTCTTCATCAACATCGACCCTTTCCCTGGGCTCTGACTGCTGGAATAATTTCTATATGCATTCATTCTGGTGGGTTAATAAGGCTAAATGTATGTAAATGTGTATAATACGACTCATTGGACTTTCATGACAATCCGGCATCTGGCAGCCATAGCAGATTTGGGATGATAATGTGCTGGTTGGACGGGTAATGAGCTCCTATTTAGAATAACTGATCACAGGGGAGTCTGAGACACTGTGGTCATTCCCATTTTGCTGGAGAAGATTTAACCTCTTTGGCAAGGGGCTTTTATTGAGGGGCTTTTCAGCTCAGTGTTTCGCGTTAATTTTTGTTTCTAATGACGTTTTTGTTTAGAGACTAACAGAGATTTAACAAGTGAGAATAGCTAGTTCGGTTATGAGACTAAGGCTGTATCTGAAATCGTCCCCCTTACACTGCCTGACAAAAGCCTTGTCACCTATCCAAGTTTTAGGAACAACAAATAATTACTTGTCTTCTAGTTGAATATTTGGTATCAGAAGTGGCTTATATGGAAGGCAAAGGCCTCTAGATTATGCTTAATTTACCTAAATAAAATATGGTCATGCCTTGATTTTTAATTATTTAATTAAGACGGTAAGGTCTGACTTTGCTTAGATAAGTCTTGTGACATAACAGAAATAATGTACAGTATATAATATATAGTCATTATAGCTCAATAATGTTCATGTCTGGTGAGTGGTCTGGCCAATCCTGGAGCACCTCAACCTTCTCTGCTTTCAGCAACTTTGATGTCGAGGCTGAAGTATGAGAAGGAGCGCTGTTCTGTTGAAGAATTTGCCCTCTCCTGTGGTTTGTAATGTGATGGGCAGCACAAATGTCTTGATACCTCAGGCTGCTAGATACCTCTAGCACGCTCACATACTGAATGTAACTCCAAACTATGATTTTTCCTTCACCAAACCTGACAGGTTTCTTTGAGAATTTTGGGTCCATGCAGGTTCCAGTAGGTCTTCTGCAGTATTGTGATGATTGATTCATTGGAACAGATGATTCATTGGAAAAATCTAACTTGACGTCAAATTATATTTGTTGCTCTTACAACTGGGATCAACAACAAGACTTTTGCAAGGTAGTGATAGTTATTTAAACATAATTACCTGTTATTCACAGCCTATGCAGGTTATGTTCACTATAGTGTTGGGAAAAAGGAATATTTTTTAATTATTTTTTTGTATCTTGTTTATTACACAAGTATTGATATTGCTTAAGGTAAAATATTAACTGAACTTCTTCTGTTGAGTCTGATTTGTTTGCATACTAATGATGCAATTTTGCAGAAGTAGATAAATGCTTGTCTAAAAGTAACTTGAGCTCTGCAGCAAAACGTCCTGTGAGCACAAAATATTTACAGTTGAGAAAGGCTTAGGCTTTTGATGTTGTGCAGACAATTTGTACAAAAAGAGGACATATGGTTGGGTGCGGCCAATGGAGGACTGGAGAATTTTTGACAAGTGACGGATTTCACTTAACTCCACCTGTTAATATCAGCTGCCTATAAAAGTTGGAGTCAGAAAATGAACATTATTGCGCACCTCCTGAATGTAACTTTTGCATTGCTTTGAGGATAACAGAATTCTGTGAATCGAATTATTCATTTGTATCCAATAAATTGTTACGATTTTTGACATGGAAGAAAACCTCTAATGACCTTTTTTATTGAACACGCATGGAATTGATTAAAAATTCCAACAATAGACATCATTCATAGGTGCACATGCATCCTCTTTGTTGTAAACAAACAGTGCTTCAGCTTATGTGTGATTTCCTGGCCATGAATACGTCATTACATAAAGACAGAAATGACATTTTGGGAGAATTACCTTATAAATACAATATGCAGACTCTTTCAATACCGTTTAGAGGTGTCCACACCACTGATCAACGTATATAAAACGGTGTGAAGACTTGAGTGCTTCTCTCCTGGACTGGAAAATATAATTGGCTGAATTGAAGATATCATGTGTGGGGTTGAATCGAGATCAGTCTGTTTTTCAATTAATCGTGGACCTCTAATCCATAGCAAATTAAAAGCTTATACCAAAGCTCAAAGGGTGCCATGGTGGCGTCGTGGGTAGCACATTCGCCTTACAGCAAGAAGGTCGCTGGTTCGAGCCCCGGCAGGATCAGTTGGCATTTCTGTGTGGAGTTCTAACGGTGGTTACGTGGGTTTCCTCCGGGTGCTCCGGTTTCCCCCACAAGTCCAGACATGTGGTACAGGTGAATTGGGTAGGCTAAATTGTCCATAGTGTATGAGTGTGAATGAGTGTGTATGGGTGTTTCCCAAAGATGGGTTGCAGCTGGAAGGGCATCTGCTGCTTAAAAACATATGCTGGATAAGTTGGCGGTTCATTCCGCTGTGGTGACCCCAGATTAATAAAGGGACAAAGCCGAAAAGAAAGTTAATGAGTGAAAAAAGCTCAAAGTTAATACAAATAGTTATTACTGGTTATAATTAATTATTAATATTTATATCAGCTGTAATTAATATCAATGTCTCAGTCTTAAATGCTTTTGTTTTTTTAGTATGTATTTAACGGAATATGTTTAAGAAGCAATATTATTATTTGAGTTACTTTACCTCAGATTATCAGAGGTATCAAAACTGAACATTGTTTAAAAAAAAAAACTACACTAGTAACTAATCATTAACCAATCATCTTAATGTTTGCTATTAGATCAGTTTTGAAAAACAGATGACTCCTACCAAAAAAATAACAATCCAATGCCCTGACAAGTAAGGCTGAACAAGTGTCTGTATTAAAGGGCACCTATTTTTTAAAAAAAAAAATCTACTTTTTAAGCTGTTAAGATGGTCATTTTGGGGTGGTATAAACACACCCAGTCCTTTTTTTTTTCAATTTAACAGCATAAAAACGGTGGACCAATTGGAGCGGTTTTGAGACCGACCGCAACTTTACATAGGAGTGCGACCCCCCCCCCGCCCACCGAATTGATTGACAGCTGCGTATTAACATGTCTCCGTAGTAAAGCGTATAATCTTATCAACAAGACAGGACTTGCGCAAAGCAAGCGGGAATAAAAGGTCTGTTCAGTTCGTGAAGGTCATCAATCATCATTTCAATCTCAGTTTGTTGACATTAAATCAAGTTTATTTTGTACATTAATAATAATAATAATAATAATTCCTTACATTTATATAGCGCTTTTCTGGGCACTCAAAGCGCTTTACACAATGGGGGGGGATCTCCTCATCCACCACCAGTGTGCAGCATCCACCTGGATGACCCGACGGCAGCCATTTAGGAGGCCATGATGGACAGAGGCCAGTGGGCAGATTTGGCCAGGATACCGGGGTTCAACCCCTACTCTTTTTCGAAGAACATCCTGGGATTTTTAATGACCACAGAGAGTCAGGACCTCGGTTTAACATAACAGATATCCATACAGCAGTGGATATTAACCTGTATCCTTTCACATTTGCTTGCAAAAGCAGTGCAAAGCTCAACGCGCGCTCTGTCTGTCTGTGTGTCTGTGCGTGCGTGAACGAACTTTGTAACTACATTGTGTGCGACTCATCGTCACAACTCTTCAACAAACACATTAAACAGTCATTGGTAAAGTTCTTACTGTTGTATTTCTCACAAACGTAGTGAGATCTGCTTCCTTTACATCTGTTCCTGTTGTCTATCTGTCTGACGCAGCCGAGGGCGGAGATTGAAGCACGTGGGAACGGTGGGCGGGGAGGACTATCCTATAGGCCCAGTACCAAAAACAGCAAAAAACTGTTTAGAGCTATAATACAAACACTTTAGACAGCTCTAATTAATAATCTGATAAGTATTTTGAGCTGAAACTTTACAGACAAATTCTGCTGACACAAAAGACTTATATTAAATATAAGAAAGGGGTCAAATATGTGCCTTTTAACTTCTGTCATATTAAGTTTTTTGTTTGCTTTACTTTTGGTGAAAAGAAATTATTGGGATGACCTCAACATAAACCATATATTATTCAATCATAAACCATAAATTATTGTTAAAGAAAGACTGCGCTAAAGATACACAAAGCAATGGACTCTGCGTTCATTTTATCCACTCAATGACTGAAGCCCTGTGGATGCCTGTCTCTGTTTGATTGTAATAAACAATCACTTCATATTTGCAGAGACCTTTAACTTTAAGTCTAGTGACATTTCAGAAGGCTAGAGTAGTGTTAGCTGAAGTACTGCAGTGTCTGGTTGAGGTTAGTTTTTTTTTTTTTTAATATCATTAATTTATCGTCTGGACTCGTCTGTCAGTGCTAGTAATGTAAATCTATGTTTAAATAAGACTTTCTCCAGAAGAAAAAAATATGATTTGAAATACTATGAAAATTCTTTGTTCTGTTTAGCATAATTTGGGAAATATTTAAAAAACAAAACATGCACATTTAATAAAGAAGTTTAATATGTATTAATTAGATTGTAAACCTTACTATTTCATTGGAGTGCAGTGAGTGCACTATTCTGTGCTTCTGAATGGCTGTAATTTATTTTCTGTAGTGTTTTGTCTGGTGCAAGTATACAAATTGCTTATCACGGCAAATCTCGTCATGTAGTGTTGTTAGGACATGGAGTTACAATGTAAACTGCTCACATGTTTATGTCAGTAATATTTAGTATGTCCGTAATATTCATATTATTTGCTAATTAATAACCACCTTATGTAAAACTCTGAATCTGTGTTTCATTTCGGAGTCTGCTACTGTCCACCAGAGGTCGCATTTTGTTTATGAACACACTACCTTCCATATAGAATAAATCAAATACGCTGTTTTCCACCAAGGCGAGTCAGGGTGCTGAAATATAATTGGCTAAACTTGCATTGTGTGGGTTAAAGTGACCAAAACAAAGACAGATGTTCCGGCACGTAACACACATTTTCAAGGCAGAATAACTCACTTTAGTATTGTTTTTCAGATAAACAAGAATGTTCACTTAGCATGTTTCTTAAATATCTGCAAATATATTATGGTATGTTTATGCTTTAGAAGAGCCAAAACCTTGCATACAGCACATTTAAGGTTGAAAAAAGGCAAAAAGTACAACATGGTTTGTGGTAAATTCACAATTAAGTTTGGGATTATAATTCTGTAGTGCATTTCCTTTCCTTTTGATTTTGGTTTACAAAATAGATATAGAACAGAATTAAGATCTTTCTAATAGATCAATTCTTTGTTGCTATTGTGTAAATGTTTTGCCTGGAAACCTTAATGAATTTTAAATCATATTGGCAGCTAGATTATGGTGGAATATTATTGATTCATTAGCAGGATAATTGTTTTTTCTCTCTATTGTATCTGGTCAGGATCTCACTAGCCTTGCAGTAAGTCCAGTGTTGATTTCCTCCTCATACGCACTTGCAAACACAACATTGTTTCCCGACAAACCTGTCTTTGCTAGTTTTAATCTTATTGAATTGAAAAAAAGTGTTTTCCATATTTATGTACAGTATTATTATGATCCATGTTTCATGTTTCCCCTGTCTTGGACTTTTTTTTGAGTTTTGTTATCATTGTTTTCTTTGTTCTGGTTTTGTATTTAGGATTTTGCTTTGTCTCAATTTGTGTGACATCAATTCTGAGTAATTTGTAAGAATATAGTTAGTTTCACCCAAACTGTACCGAGTTGAAACGAGTACTGTATTTTAAAGTTACCCAGATGGTCAAATAGATTCAAAGTAGAGAACTCTGCACACTCAACTGCTAATATTGCAAACAAAGCATGCTCTGTTGGACAAGAAGAGTTTAGAAGATATGCATACAAACGCGTATAACCAAGTGTTAAAAACTACAAACATAGTGAATGTATAAGACCAAAGGGTACATTCAGGGTTGTGTGAACATGTAAAGTACAAATGAAATCAACACTTACCATATGATTTTGTTAGCTCACAAAGCTAGTTTTGTAATGAGCAATTCATCTGTGCATCTTATTAAGAAAAAAAGAATGTTTGCCCTTGTAATCTAAAATTTAATTGCGTCTGTCTGAGGCATTATTGTGTCTAACATACTTGACGATGCCCAATTGTCGGTTTTTCAAAAGCAAACCGAAATGATGCGGAGGAGGTGCCTGTTTGGTTGTAATATCTCTCCTGAAATTCTTTATCCGATCTGATGAAATTCTTACTTTACTACATTCAATCAGCTTGCTGTAGGAAAAAAAAAAAAACAAGCCACGCCCACTGTTTTCTTGTTTAATCTCTTAAACTCAGCAGACCCGGTACCGGGTCCTATGACGTCATCAGTTTCACTTTCATTTTTAAAGGTCCATGGTTGCGCAAGACCCCTATAAGTGGTTCCGTTTGAAAGCGTAGAAGCTATATTTTATGCACATATGCATCACTTTTTATTTTTTATTTTACTGTACAAAAGTTATTAACATTTAATTACACAACAAAATACTGGATACCCGAGCTGTCATTTGACACATGTACAAGTCATAGCTCAAATAAAAGCTCTTGCCCGTCCTTGTACGATTCTAGCATTCCTTTATGTGAATTATATTCTATTTATATTCTATTTCATATTATATTTATGATCAATAAGCAGCCCCAGATCGCACAGAAAGCCACAAATGCTACATCATCTCTTATCTTATGCTGAGTGCTTCAAAACCATAGACTGTAAAAAATATGGACGTAGTATCCGTGACGTCACCCATAGGTTTCTGATGAACCCAAAAGAAGCAACTAGTAGGCGTGGCCAACCGTCGCCATTTTGTTCGCGCGTCATCGCACCAACCGAGGCATACCAAACAAGGGCAAAGAGGCGGAGCGTGGGCGGAGTGTGAGCGGATACGGGATGCATGCTGGCATTTAGCTAAGGGCTTTCTTATGGGAGAAACACATAATACTTCATTACCTGCGACTCGTTTGTGTTCTGACCACACGTGCTTGGTTGTACACTATATCAATAAAGTGTTTAGTCTGTTGAAAACACTGTTGTAATACATCAAGCCACTTAACATCGTTCTTAAGACGTTTTTCAACAGGAAGAAAGTGCGGATTACATCCAAATACTTCAGATATAGTCTGTGTTAGTAAATGCAGGGCTATTTAGGAAATCCAGGCAGAACACTGTATGACAACGCTTCAAATGGCGATTTTATAGGGTACAGCTGATCAATCTGTCAGATTCTGGAGTCCATTAGAGTTCTGAAGAACATTATAAATCATAAATTATCGAAATAAAGCAATTACATTTATAGAGATGGTATAAGTATATAATTTCACTCACCTGGGAAACGGAGGCCACGTGAATGGTTTGTGAGCACAATTAAGCGCACACAGCATGCCATATTATCTGATAATTGCAGGAAATAATTCCAAAAGGCAACTGACTGTGTAAAGCCACATAAAACAACACAAAAATACGATGAATCAGGCGGAATCAGCTGAGGTGACGTGACGGCGACCAGCGGGACCAGCTCTTACTCAAGTGGCCACGCCCTTAATTATGCTTAACTTAACTTAATTTAGCTTAATATAAAGAAAACGGATGAGTTATAAAAAAAAATTCACCCCCCTCACAGTTGTCATGAAGGGTAATATAAGCTATATGAACCAAAATCGTTCTTTGTACCAGGCTGTAAACACCTTTTTTTTTGCTGTAAAGTTGGCCATTTCACCAGTGGGCTCATTGGAGATTTGCTCTATTATGGAGCCAGGACAGCCAGGACTAGCGGAATTTTCGATGAATTGCAAGTTTTAGTTACTTCCGTATTGGCTTCCCGAGGGAGAGCGGGAGGTTGCTGCTTGTTCAAAACAGGCCATTTCTCCGCTGTTTTTGAGGTGATGTGCATCAGTAATCCTTTTATATGTATAATGTGGTCAAAACACAGTGAATTATGGTTGATCAAACCAAAGATCGTGAAAATTTGAAAACAATAGTCTATCCGCATGCCATATTTTCCCAATATTCAGTTTTCAGAATTAAAATAACTTTTGCATACTTTATGGTAGAGACAAAATTCTTTTTCCTAGTGTTTGCTGCTATCTGCTGGTCTCAAGCAGAACTGTCTGGAGTTGTCTGATTCTCTTATGGGATTATCTACACATTTTCAAAAAAGCATTTTAGAACAAAAAATAAAAAAGCGCCCAATGTTGAAGTGGTTCATCATAAAACAGAAAACATAACAAATATTATTTATTACTTTCAGCAGTTTCTTTTGTAAATTCAAATGGTTTTCTGTCCAATAACACTGGAATTTGTCATTCATACCACTGCATTTGGATATGGAAGACTTTCAAAGTTTGGTAGGCAGAAATTACATTAAAAAAGGTATAGCACCTCTCGTCAGTTGGAATACAATAACTTTTGCATAGATTATGATAGAGGCATTTTTCTTTTTTCTTATGATTACTGACAAGTGCAGGAACCACCAAAAATTAAATACAGCAACCTAGACCACACAGAACCTAAAAGTTACTCTTTTAAATTTGAGTTTATAAAGAAAAAATACAGAAAGCGCCTCTTTTTTTAAGTGTTTATGATAACACAGACAACATATACAATTATTTTAATCACTTTCATCAGTGTTTTATGTAAATTTAAAGGGTTTTCTTTAAAATGATACCACATTTTTGCATTTACTCCTCTGCATGTGGATTTAGGAAGCTTTTAAAATTGGGTAGGTTTAAGAGGTTAATATTCCATTTCTCTAGCAAATTTAACCGGATGAAAAGTAAAATACCTTGTCATGCCTTATCTTAAATAAAAGTTAGCAATTAAAAAAATAATAAGAATTTTCTCTTATGAACACCTGCAGTGTAATCCAACATCTGTATGTTTCTTATAAGTACAATGTTTGATCATTTGGTAATTTAGTTTACAAACTGTTTATTTTCATTCATTCATTCATTTTCTTTTTCGGCTTAGTCCCTTTATTAATCTAGGGTCGCCACCGTGGAATGAACTGTCAACTTATCCAGCATGTGTTTTACACAGCAGATGCCTTACCACTGCAACTGTGGGGGACTTGTGGAGGAAACAGTAGCACCTGGAGGAAACCCACTCGAACACTGAGAGCATGCAAACTCACCTAGCAAACGATTGAATCAGCGACCTTCTCGCTGCTACAAAAGCTGCTCAAAAGTCATTGTCTATATATTATTACCTATGTATTTTATTGCCTTACTTTGCTTGTTACAAAACAAAATTCTTTTAACTAAAATTACTTACAGTATTTCAGCAGTTGGGGCGCCACGGTGGCGCGTGAGTAGCACGTTCGCCTCACAGCAAGAAGGTCGCTGGTTCGATCCCC
>CAIGQQ010003388.1:2819476-2839300 GCA_903798035.1 Danio albolineatus | reverse complement strand
CGGTACAGGTGAATTGGGTAAGCTAAATTGTCCATAGTGTATGTGTGCGAATGGGAATGTATGGATGTGTTTCCCAGAGATGGGTTGTGGCTGGAAGGGCATCCGCTGCGTAAAACAAATGCCGGATAAGTTGGCGGTTCATTCCGCTGTGGCGACCCCGGATTAATAAAGGGACTAAGCCGAAAAGAAATGGATGAATGAATTTCAGCAGTTTGTTGGTTAGCTGTTTTTAATCTATTTTCCAACATTACACTATTGTCAATGTTTGGGATATGTAAGTAATAACATGTATTTCTTAGGGACCCCCTCGAAAAAGAGAACCATCCAATTTAATAAATTTAAATGGATCTAGCACTTGGCTTTTAGCATAGCTGTACTGTTAAATAAAATAACAACACTAAAAAACATTTTGGTGGGGGCCTCACGGTGGTGCAGTGGGTAGCACAATCGCTGCACAGCAAAAAGGTCCCTGGTTCGAGCCTCTGCTTGGTCAGATGGCATTTCTGTGTGAAGTTTGCATGTTCTTTCCGTGTTGGCGTGGGTTTCCATCCGGGTACTCCAGTTTTTCCCACAAGTCCAAAGACATGTGCAATAGGTGAATTGGGTAAGCTAAATTGACCCTATTGTTTGTGTGTTAATGGTGGGTGATGGATTGCAGCTGTGTAAAACACATTCTGAATAAGTTGGCGGTCCACTCTGCAGTGGTGACCCCAGATTAATAAAGGGACTAAGCCGACAAAAAATGAATGAAGATTTTGGTGGTGGTTGTTAAAGTATGAACTGAAATAACATAATTTTGAACTAAATCTGCCCAAAACCAAGCTAGTTTTGATTTAATTTCAGCAGTTCAAAACAGCTAGCCAAACTGAACCTTCAAGGGAGTTTATTTTGGCTCCTAAAGCGCTTTGAGCAATCATGTGTATGCGATAATTATGCTTTCTTTGGGTATGTTCTAGAACTCCATATTCTACAGTTCGGGGGTGAAAAATGTTCAAAAACAGTATACCGTCATAGCCTTTTCAAACCTCTTTTTGCCCTCAAGTGAAGAACAAAAAAGAACTTCATCTTTATCTTTAGAACTTTATTGTTTAAAGTATATTGAAGTCTTTAGATTTGTCTGAAAAATGCTTATTTTAGTCTTTTTCCACATATCTCAAACATTTTAATCACACTCAAAAGGCACCATGAACACACAAAAAAAGTGTCCTGATGGTTGATGGATCAGAGCAAATCAACCGATGTGTGTTTGTATGTGATGTGTAACAGTGATTCAGCATGACGACAGAATTTGCTGAATTCATCTAGCCAGATTGGAGGGACGGGTGATGTCCTATGGGTGGTATAGAGATAGTCTGTGACAGGAGTCCAAGCTCCTTTCTCTTTCTCTCTCTCTCTCTCTCTCTCTCTCTCTCTCTCTCTCTCACACACTCCACAACACTGCACCTCCATCCTCCTTCCCCTGATTGAAACCATGGCAGATGGGGTGCAGCAAATTGGAAGGCAGAACGGTGCTGATCCGAAGCTTGCCTTTTCTCTCTCCGATAAAAAAATATTAATTTTCAGCTTGAGCTCAAGCTGCTGATCGGAGGCAAGCGTGTGCTGCTGGGATGATGAAGGCTTTGGAAAGACTGTCAAAGGTCCACGTCCATTTAAATCCTCTCAGAAGTTCCTCACGGTTTCTTTACCTGCTTCTGCTCAGAAAATAAAAGGAGAAACAGTGGGATGAAGAAATGAATGATATTATTTTAGAAGTACACTTTTTTTTTGTCACTATCTCTCTCTGCCCCATCTTCTGCTTTTTATTTTCCAATTTACCTTCATGCACTTCCCTGGAGCCATTTTGCAGCTTGGTTGTTGAGATGGAATGTTCAGTCTTTCAGTTGGATGATGTTCTCCTGGTGTTGTCAGGGTGTCCACTGGGTCTTAAAAAGTTTTAAATTTCAAAAACTTAATTTTAGGCCTCTAAAAGTCATATTCACAGAAATATTGTCTTGTAGGTCTTTTTAAACAGGTCTTAATTTTCTTTTGTTTATGTGAAGCTACACAATCGATCCAACACACATCCAGTCACCAACAGTACATCACAAACTGTTCATAACTAATATTATAACAGTATGTTGTGCATACATTTAGGTTTTTAAGAGTTTTTTATGTAAAAAAAAATTGTGTGTATACAAATAGCGTCTGCTTTTTTTCACACATTATTTTGAATGTGTGGCTAAGCAACAATTAGATTGGATTTTTTCCCCTATACACAGTAAGTCAGAAACCTTGGCTGTTGTGGGAGTTTGAGGGTGGACGGTGTCCTCAGTTCATCTGTAAGAGTTTGCTCTTGTGTGTTTGTTCTGACTCTATTGTCAATTTTGAGAAATGATTGCTCATGTTGTGGCAATTCTTTCTTTTTTTTTAACAAGAGATTGAAGTAACATGCTTGTCTTTTCCTAGCATGACCACTGAATAGAAATGTCATTGAAAGTAGCCTTTTTTATATACCATTTTGAAGATCAGCTATTACTCAGATTCACTTTTGTTTTTGAGTTTGTCCACCTATGAAATGGCACACATCTCTGGGTCAAAACAAGTAAATGATGTCGCTGTCTGACGGAATATTTGGATATCAAGCCTAATTCTGTTAAGGAAATGCTGTATCATTTAATTACGACTACAACTACAAGTGGTTAATGTGGCTTTAGATATGGTCAGAGAATTACATGTCATTGCAGTAATAACATTTCACTTAAATCAACAAGAAGTTTATATTACGTTTACATTTAGTCGTTTAGGAGACGTTCAATTGAGGAGGCATTCAGTGATTCAACAAGAAGATCCAATATTGACAAGTAGTGATAGTTATACAGAGGAACTTGTTTGTGCTCAGAGAAATTTAGTCTTTTTTTTAGAGAGAGACAGAGAGAGAGAGAAAGAGAGAGAGAAGCAGGTGGTTCTTACAGGTGGTTTGTCAAGCCCACTAACCTGTGTAAAGAACAGTTCATAAATGCACAGAGTTTGTGATGGTTCATGTGTCATTTAGATGGATGTATATGCTTTCTACAGGTGGTTTGTTAAGCCTACTCAATGTGAGGCACACTCAGAATTGATTGTATTTTGGGGTTGGTGCGTAGAGAGGTAGGGGAAGAAGAGGGGTCTTGGTTTTATTAATCAGGGTTTAGATCAGTGGTCCTCAACCCTGCTCCTGGAGATCGACCTTCCTGCTGAGTTCAGCTCCTACCCTGATCAAACACACCTGAACCAATTAATTAGCACCTGAACAGCACTAGATAATTACAGGCAGGTGTGTTTCATATGGGTTGCAACTGAAATCTGCAGGATGGTCGATCTCCAGGAGCAGGGTTGGTAACCCCTGGTTTAGATGATTGGTTTAAAAGATTGTTTTTAGTTGTCATTCAAAGGATACCTGTGACTCTGTAGTCCATGTGGGAATTGGTAAATCATTCTACCAGTGTGGAACATTGAATGGAAAGGTTTTGGAAAGTGACATATAGCCTCTCTGCAATTTGTTCCACAAGGTGGTGATCATTCCCCGACCGAGGCTCCTGGAGGGGATGTAGACCTTCAGGAGGAGGTGGAGGTAAGAGAGTGCAGTGCCATTAGCTGTTCTGTAAGCAAGCATCAATGATTTGAACTTGAGCAGAGCTTCGACCGGTAACCAATGCAGAGAGATAAAGAGAGATGTTACATGGGGTTTCTTGGGCTCATTGAAGACCAGATGAGCTGCAGCATTCTGGATCATCTGTAAAGGCTTAAGGGTGCAGGATGGGAGTCCAGCTGGAAAAGCATCGCTGTAATCCAGTCTTTAAATGATAAGAGCTTGGACTAAAAGTTGTGTAGCATGATCTGTTTTGAAGAGTCTGTGTTAGCAATTTGCCTTTAGAAAGACAGCTGATCATCCAGGATCACCCTAAGATTCCTTACAGAACTACAATGGTGGATGGTGTCAGCTGGATTAAGAAACCATGTTGTGTGGTGCAGGGAAGATGAGGAGTAGAATTAACATGGAAGTTACGGGAATTAAAGCTGTTTGAGGAGTGAATGTCAGAGAAATGCATTATTTGCTCAGCATTAGAGCAACCACATCTAAAGCAGTAAGTGTTTTGAATTACAGTACATCTAGTGGTTTATAAAGTTTATCAATGCTATGTGTTTTATAGCACCTGTCCTTGAAGACGTTTGGCCAAACTCTCATGTTATTGAAAATGAAGTGCTATGCTAAGGTGCTTTAAGAATGTACTGGCTTGAGAGGAAATGCTTTATCTCTGTCCTTGCTATCAGTAGTGAGTCATTTGTCTGTTGACATGCTGGATCACTTAATTAAACAGTGATGACAAACACTATTAACTTGAATGAAAAGTAATTAACAGCATCACGCAACATACAGTATTCAAATATGATTTTATTTGTATTTGTCTTTAGAAATATTATCACACGTTCTTTTGACAATGATGTGAATGGACTGTTGAAATGTTTTCGTTTCATTGAACTGGCTCAGTAAAAAATAAATACATAAAAATCAGGGTTTACAGAAATGCGTCATAATGTACTTTGAATGTCTATTTTAATGAATCTATTGCATTTTTGTTTTATAAACTCTCAATTTCCAAAACTTTCATTTAAGAAAAATACCATGAAAAAAAAACAGCAAGCTTTACTGATTTGAACTGAAATTGACAGTAAAGTTCATTTCAAGAGTTCCCACTTGGCTTGGCTTTAATGGCAGGTTTGGCATGCTGTCCCGGGAGAGAACCCTGAGCTCTGAGATATTTGAGCCCAAGGTCAATAAGCATATAAGGGGATCCGAGAGCAGGTAGGTCTCGAGAGCTCCCCTTAGAAAAGGGAGGAAAAGGAGGAGATGGGGTGGAAGGGGGGATTCTTCCAAAACAAAGATGTAGGGAAAAAACTATCCAATTCTTGTAAGCTTTAATCACTCTGATTGGATTATTACTCATTACAGATGAGCAGCCAGTTGTGCTCAGTCATATCACGTGCTACTCTTGAAATTATTTGATAAAACTTCACTAATTCATTCATTGTCCTGAATGATCCACCAGCCATTCCAGCATATCTTTCAGCATATCCCCTTCCAACCAGTATTGGAAAACACCCATACACACTCATTCACACACACTCATACAGTTTAGTTTATCCTGGAAGAAACCCATGCAAACATGGGTAGAACAAGCAAACTCCACCCAGAAATGCTAACTGGTCCAGCTGGGACTTGAACCAGCGACCTTCTTGCTGTGAGCCGACAGTGCTAACCACTGAGCTGCTGTGCTGCCTACAGTAAAATTGTTTCATATTATATCTGAAACAAGGGTTAGTTCATTATTATTCTATAGTCATTATTTTCTTACCCACGTCTTTCTAACCACAAAAAGGGTTGATCAAAACAAATGAGGATATTTTTATTGAAATCTGGTGTGATTTTTCTCCCTGTAATGTCATTTACACAAAATTAATAATTAAACAACTTAGTAAGGAGATTAATATGCAATTCCATATGAATCAAGTGGTTTAATCCAAGCCTTTTGAAGTGAAATGATCACTTTATAAGATTATAAATTGAAAACATGATAACCTTTGCAAAGAATTTTCAAGTCTTTTTACACATCTTTGAGTATTTCTGTGCTTACACAAGGTTATGTGTTTTATGCTATATCAACCATCTCATTCTAATCAAGGTCTCATTCTTTGTCTTTCTGTCTCTCTCTCTCTCTATCTCCAAAGTTTACTTGAGTGAAAGTGATGGCAGTGATGCTGAGCTCAGCGAATGCAGCAGTGACAGAAAGACCTTCACTTCTGAGACCGATCAAAGAAGAGATTCTGGTAATACAATTCATAGTCAAATACTGACAAACACACACACAAACAAACATTCCCACCCATCCACACAAAACCTTACAAACTAGTACAGCTCCTTCTGTCAATTAAATTCTATTAAATTCACCTTTATTTGAATAGCGCTTTTTCAATGTTAATCGTGTCAAAGCAGCTTCATATAGAAGGTTATAGTAAATTGAAACTGTGTCAGTCCAGTTTTCAGTGTTGGAGTTCAGTTTAGTTCAGTTCAGTGTGGTTTAATATTCACTACTGAGAGTCCAAACACTGAAGAGCAAATCCCTCGATGCGCAGCCTTACAGGTCTCGAACCATGCAAGCCAGTGGTGACAACGGCGAGGAAAAACTTCACCAATTGGTAAAAGGGAAGAATTAAAAAAACCTTGAGAGAAACCAGGCTCAGTTGGGACCAACCATTTCTCCTATGGCCAAACGTCTTGTGCAGAGCTGCAGTCTAGGTGCTGGAGGCTGGAGAGCGCTGGACATTAGTGAGACTCGTCTGTCCTTGGAGTGTCACAGGAATCACTCTGATGCTGTCCACTCCTCCATGCACCAAAGCAGCTGCTCAGGATACAGCCTGGTCCAGGATTATGGAACCTTGGAATGGTCTCGTCGCTGGTCTTGGATCACATCCGTGGCGCTGCATAGTCTCTGGGGGCCTCGGTATGTGTATCCCCAGGTGGAGATGGAGAATATAGAGAATAATTAGCATAGCTGCTGTTCATAGTGTATATAAACCAGATGCGTGGAGCACATTCATGATTTGTACTGCTATGTGATGTATTGAGTGTATGCTTTACTAAAAAGTGAACTGCGAGAGTGTGTCTGAGCCTCGTACATTATCAGAAAGGCTATTCCAGAGTTTAGGAGAAGGCTCGACCTCCTTTACTTGACTTCGCTGTTCTAGGTACTACCAGGAGCACTGAGTTTTGAGATCTTAAAGAGTGGGTTGGAACTACCATTCTTTACATAAAATACACAAATCCCCTAAAGCTTATTATTATTTGTATGTGCAACTTGATGCACAATATAAGCATTTTTCAAAACAATAACAAACACTGGTTTGAACAAATGCTTAAATTTGTGAATTTGTTTTGTTGATGCAAGTGCATGAATTATACAAATATAATGACTGTTACCTTATAGGTAAAATTGACAAACTTAATTTTTTCATTTTGAATTTTGAATTTGTTTGTTTATTTATTTATTTATTATTTTTTTGCATTTTTAACATGCAGAATCGAGTGGAGGCCAAGTTCAAACACCCCAGTCCAGCTTTACCAGTCCAACTCGAGGCAACGTTCACATGGAAAGTCCATCCAGTTTGGTCAGTGAGCGAAGCAGCAGCAGTTTCAACCCTGGTCTGGAGGACGAGGTCATTGACCATAGCCGAACCTTACTGAGTGAGTGCCCATATATTTTCTACTTGTTGGCTTTCTGAATGGAGATTGTTTTATATCAGCTAGTCCTAATTACTACAACTTAATTATACCTTCTCTTTACTTGTGTTCACTTTCTTGTACACACTCCTTAGATTGTATGTATACCATTTCTAGTTCCCAAAAGCTTTATATTGCTGTTCACATTTAGCTTTCACTTTTGGGCACAGATTTGGGCCCACAATATTGTTAAATATACAGAACACACACATTTAGTTTTTAAATTTTTTGAAGACTCTCTATTGATGTAATGATTTTATATACTTGTCACAATCATCAGCGATCCTGATTTCCAGATCGCTGGTAAACACATACACCTTTACCCAGGCTACAATTGTGTCATTTTATGAACTACATATCCCATCATGCACCTCACACACACCTATTCCAGAAGACCGTTGATTATACACACACAGCTGGGAGCTGATTTTATACTGATTACAAGAACTATATAGACTGCTCACATTGACACACACATTGCTGAGTCTTGTTGGATAAACCTTGTAACATTACGAAGCATTTTCTGTGTCTTGTCTTTCCATGTTTGACACTTGCCTTGTTCCCTTGTTTATGTTGTCTGCCACTTGTATCAACCATTTTTCACTCTGTCCTTAATTTCCTTTTCCTTTTTAGAACATAACTGAACTTTTAATTGTCATTTATAAAGGATTTGCGAAGCATAAATAGTCCTAATTTTTGATGAGCTCGCAAAACTGTAGGAATTTGTGTTAACCCTCAGGGGCGTATACGCGCTTTGAGGTGTCTTCTTCTGATAATGCCAAAAAGAATTTAAATTACACTTTGTTTTGATCATACAGATAAGAGCAATACATCAATCGAATCTGTTAGGTGTCTACTTTTTTGTGTACACTCACAATAACAACAAAAGAGTGTGCTCTTGCAAAATAAGAAAAATAAACTGTGTATGCATTTTTTCTTTTGTTTCTTTGCGAACTGTATTTAGAAACATTACACTAAAGTGCACTGAAACTCCACAAAACAAAGCACACAGACATGAGACATATATTAATAGAAAGCTTGAAGTGTCTACTTTTAAATGCAGTGAGTGCATGTTGAAAATAAACGTTGTTTGATAAAGTAATCAGTATGAAACCATGTCTAGTTTTTTAGTGTGAGCTCATTATTTTTAATGTGACCACACCCACAAGACATTGTCATTACAATCGTCCGCGTGAGATGCACGTGGCATGTAAACT
This sequence comes from Danio albolineatus, assembly GCA_903798035.1. Classification (NCBI taxonomy): domain Eukaryota; kingdom Metazoa; phylum Chordata; class Actinopteri; order Cypriniformes; family Danionidae; genus Danio; species Danio albolineatus. Next base: position 2,830,789 of record CAIGQQ010003388.1, on the reverse strand, counting down.
GTGGTCAGAAAAAAAACAGCGGAATCTCCACGGAGACATATCTGCATAAAGCTTGGAAGGTGCACTTTCCAACTCATTTTGAAAACAAATGTTGTCTCACTAGGTACTCCATAGAATTTTCCCAGCAGAGTAATGGTTTTCATCTTTAAAATGTTATTTATTCTTGTGTTTAAAGCTTTTGTCATTACGCTATTTCAATGTCTCAGAGTCATTCGGAAATTATTATTAAATGCCAGATTAATGCACAATAAAGTTTTTGCAGACACATTTTATACCATTTTGATAATATTTTTGCATGCTGTATAAGTGCACATACATTGTTTACCCATAGTGTTCACATGGTCATAATACAGTAAGTAATGCAACAAGCATTTAGTTTGTAAAGCAATGTCCAGCTGCAAAAGCTAGCCCAGTGCTTTTGATGGGAGAACATTAGCCAGTGGGGGAGTGTCTTTTGTATCTCCAGGTGTGAATTATTGATGACCATTGTCACTCCCACATATACAGTATGCTGACCCAGACACTGATTTTACGAAGTGTAAATAATTGAAATGTATTCTTTGAATGAGAGAACAGAATTGTGAAGTAAATCTCGCGGTAACACTTTATTTCGATGGTCCATTTGAGTATTAGTAGACTGTCTACTTAATATCTGTTGATATTGAGATTCAACAGACGTTTAACTGACTATAAGAAACTTTGCATGTACATGTCAACTTACACTAACCCTACCCCTAACCCCAACCTAACAGTCTACTTATAGTCTAATGATAATTAGTTGCAATGTAACTTAAATTCAACAAACAGACCATCAAAATAAAGTGTGACCAATATTGCAGCCTATAAGACTTGTTTAGGCCCATTCGGTGTGGGTTTTTTTTGGACCTTATTTCAGCTACACGTTTTTTTCTCTAAAACCTACTAACCTAATAAACTACTAACCTACTAAACTAACTTTTTTCTAAAAAAAAAAAAACACAAATATGTACATCAATAAGTCAATCTTATATATTACTGTAGCACAGTTTGTGCTGAATGCAAAAAATATATATATACATGTTGGCCAATACTATGTAATAAGGAACTGAAATAAGCACAAATGTCAGGGCATGTCAAAACATCTTGGGGGCCTCAAAATCACTTTAGACCCCAGAGGGTTTATAGAGCATTTATTAACATAGAGAATAACCATTTTTATATGCCTGATAAATAAGCATTAATTTAAATAGTCTATTAATCATTTTCTTACACATTCTGGATGGACTTTAAAGCCACCAACTACTCTTAAGTAGCTGGTTTGTAAATAATGCTTAATGTATTAATTAAAAGGAAATCATTAACAAAGTATGTAAATGCAATCATTCAAGCACATTATACATGTGCTTTTACAGTGTCAACAATACAACATTTTGTAGCTGTATTTTTAAACTGTTGCATAGCAAATGATGAATTAGCTAATCACTAATGCTTCATAAATTATTCATTGTCTGCAGTTGTTATAAAGTGTAACCCATGCATTTTTATTCTTATTTGACCACAATTAGCATTGTGTATTTTCAGCTGTGATTTGTGTCCTGTTTTATTGTCCTGTTTTATCCTGAGTCTTATTTTAGCTGAGGAAACATCACGTGTGTCACAATTAGCTGCTTTCATTGTCCACCTCACTATCTCTGTTCTCTATCTCCCTTCTCTAAAAGCAACTTAAATTCCCACTTTCAAAAAACAAATAGCCCTCATTATTCCAATGATATTGTAGGACTTGCTTGAGCGCTCTCCAATTTGTACCGCTCACTTTCAGAGATAAGAACTCTCCTCTCTGTTGCCTCTTCACAGGCTTCTGCAAGCTTAGCATGAGGCGGTTTATCTTCCTGCCCTCCGTGTAAATGATAAAACTTTCAAATGTCATTGCACAACATAAAAGAAAAAAAATTAAAACCTTTTACCATCATAGCTATGGGCCCAAGTAGTTAAGGTGGATTTGCTGTCATTTTCTGTTATTATTTTTTTTCTAGCTGGTAGTCCTTACAACTGTTTGTAGGAAAGTTGTCAAGTTTGGCTCTTTGATTGTTGTCTTGTAGAGACTGTAGTAAAGCGTTTGTAGTATTTTGGTCAAATATGAAATATTTCGCCTGCTTCTAAACTTTAAAGCAGCTGATTTTCATTGTTCAATCTTCAAATCAGTTGGCAATTTTTGTGACCAAAACAGCCATTTGGGCCCGTTTACCCCTAAATACAATTTGCCCAGCATATATGACTGTTAAGTTAATATAACAATTTGTTGCTTAATACAGATACAAGAAGGTGGCAAGTTGCACCATCAGGTGGCACTAGTGTGACTTCTATGACATAAGGATCTCCCAGTCCAGTGTTTCTCAACCACATTTCTGGAGGACCACCAACACTGCACATTGTCCATGCCTCCTTTACCAAATACACTTGATTCAGATCATCGGCTCATTAGCAAAGACTGAAAGACCATGACAGACAAAGGAAACATCCAAAACATGCAGTGTTGGTGGGCCTCCAGAAACGGGGTTGAGAAACACTGCCCTAGAGAGTGGCATTGCAGTGTTTATTTATGCTGGTTATTGCACTTTTACAGTACCAGTGAACTCCTGTTTCTTTATTTTTGGGCCAATGCAGTCAATGGCCTTGCATCTTCCTATTTATGTAAAATTTGGCATACTCACCAACCCAGCAGAGCCGTGTAATCTACAGGCCGACTTCTACTAGAAGTCCCATTGTCAAGGTTCAAACAATGGGGTGATCACTCTTTTGCAGTAGCAGGTCCTAGAATACCCTTCTGAGCTTTGTACCATCACTGACCTGCCACTGTTTAAAGCCAAGCATAAGACCCACTTGTTCAAAATGGCTTTTAATGCATAGTAGCACTGTCACTTTTCTGTTTCATTAGTTTACTTTATTTTATTGACATTTCTTTTATTGTTTTCCCATTGTTTGCTGTGTATGTGTGTGTGTTTAGTATGTATAATTAGCTGCTTACTGGTGTAAAGCACTTTGGTCAATGTTGGTTGTAGTTAGGTGCTATATAAATAAAGGTTAAGGTTCATTGATTTATTTGAATTTATAATAATCAATATTTTGTACAGTTTTGTGTTAACTTTAAATATCGGTTTATCATTTCCCAACAAAGGACTCAGCATGTTTGATGCCTAAAGTTTTTACATGAATGAAATATTAGAACTGTAATAAAGAAATTAGTCTGCAATAGAAAACATAAAGTAGAATGTTACATTTATTTCTGAAAAAATGATGGCATGTGTAGCTGAAATGTAGGTCTATTTGAGTGCACAAATCGCATTCATTTTTAACACAAGCAGTCTAGGTTTTTAATAGGCTATAACAGCGGTGGCAGTGTTCGTACTCAAAATAGATAACTTGTGTACACATCTGTTTGTGGCAAATATAACAATTATTCAAAAGGTTGTGATTCGCACTCATTAAATTACTTTGTATAGCTTTATTTTACATTCTTAGGGGATACAAGACACAGATGTTTGTGTTTTGTATCCCCTAAGAATGTAAAATAAAGCTATACGAAGTAGTTATTTAATGAGGGTGAATCATGACCTTCTGAATAACATTCTTAACTAGATTAACACACCAAAAGATTTAAAACTGCGAGCGCGCAGTGCAATCTTTATTACTGAATATAAAAATTGTAAATATGGATACTGTATGAGGCACAAGATGCACATAATGGTGAACCACAACACTGTTACAGTTAGACAAGACTCACTAGAGGACACTCCGGCCATACTCCACCAACCGTTCAACTGGACTACACGTCCCACCATTCATTGTGCTAATCAACCATCTACAGCTGATTTCAATCTGGACTTTGTCAATCACACACACCGCTGCAGCTCATCTACACTCATTACCCACACCATATAAACTCCATTCACTCACTCATCAGGGCTTAGTCTTGGTTATTTGTTACAGTGAGCAAATCCATGCATTTTCTTGTTCCTGTGTTTTGATCTCTGACTGTTATTAGATTTATTGCATGTTTTCTGCCTGCCATGACCTTTCCCTGTTTTGTTAGATTTAGCTTTTTGGATTACACCTGTTGTTGCTGTCTCCTTTTGACGATTGCCTGCATGATCATCCCTTTATTTAATAAAGCTGCACTTGGCACTTTAGATGCACTTTAAAGCTTGTTATTATCTGCAGCAAAACTTTTGTACTCATGCCCAGATAGTTTCGTTTTGATCAAGGAACTTGGAAAAGACCCAGGATGATTGATGTAAATATAGTATAAAAATATAGTAAAACACTATTTTTTGTTTTGTTTTGTTTAAGCAGGGTATCTACGAGATCTAAGTTTAAGGCAGTAGATTCATAAACATGCACATGCACTTTTCTTTATACAAAATGAAACTTTATTGACTGTTCTAACAGAAAATAACATCTACCACAAACACACATACAGGTTGTAGTGAAGAGTAAATCAAAGAGTAAATAGAAGAGTTTGAGAGTGTAATGATGTAAAAACCTCTGATTTTCTAAGACCTAACCAAGTTAACCAAAAGTCATCAATTTACCCTTTTTATGTTTTCTTTAGGGTTACATATAACTTACACCAGTTCAGTATAGTCTGGAGTCGTTACGTTTCGTTTATGTTTTTTTATGATGTGAAGAACTCCCTCTGTTGAGCTGGATTCCCACATGGGATCGCTGGTGGTTGGCTTTGTCCCCGCGAGGCTTGGAGTGAAGTCGGGAGTTTCAGTTTGAGGTGGCAAAAGACTGTAGTTGTGTTGACTTCTGATTTCGCGGCGCACTAAACTTAACTAGACATCATATCTAGAAGTATCGGAGATGGGAACGTTTGACTGTGCTGTTATCCCATCTTAGTGAGGTCCACATCTGCTTGCTGGACCTGAAGAACAATGAGCTGTTCTGGGCTGAAACTGAAGAACTCTCTGGCCCCGTTTACACTAGTGCATTTTAGTTTTAAAACAGCGTTTTAGCATGAAAACGATCTGCGTCCACACTAGCGTTTCACCCAGTGTTTCTGAACATATCTCCATCCACACTACTCCACCAGAAACGTATATCACATGACCATTCGCGCGATCTGGGCATGCTCGTTCAAGTATAAACAGGAAGCATGTGTCTCGCTCGGCATTCTAAATAGGGCTTACGGCGCTTGAAGCGCGAGCGATTAGCAAGTGCTCGAACAGTAGCTTGCCTCTTGCAAATATATGCAGCTGTTGCAGTAAAAAAGGCAGAGTTTAACTGCACAATGGCGCCTAAAATGGACAATAGTGCAAACAACACTTCCATTTCTGTCCATGTTGTTTACAGTGAAGGCTGGTCTGACGTCTTCCGGTGGCTTTATAGTCATGTGATAGGGGTTTGACGAATTAGGAAAGGTTACGCAATGACCCAAAAGCGAATCTCAGTAGCGAATCTCAGCAGCCACGCCTCCGTTTTCAAATGTCTCCGTTTCCCCCCATCCACACTGAGACAGAGCAGCAGCATTTTAGAATGAAAACGGCCTCTCCAGCGTTTCCAAAACGCTCCGTTTTCGGGGCTCGAAAACTCTGCCATAGTGTGGACGGATGGCGTAACTGTAGCAAAACTTATACATTTTAAAACGAAAACGCATTAGTGTAAACAGGGCCTCTGTATCTGGGCTTTATCCTCTGAGGCAGTCTTGATTGCCAGTTTTTATGGTGTTTTAACACCCTCAAGAGCTGAGTTGACCAATGAAAAAGTTTCCTTCCCAAGGGAAGTTTTATGGTCCTTTTATTCTGAAGCTTGGTGATTTGCATATGCATTCTGTGTGAATGCTGATGAAAAAATGTTTAAAGTTTGTTAAAATGTTAATATGTTGCACACGTATTAACATAAAATGTAAACAATCGTTCAGTCCACCAAATAAGCTCTGTGGGGATATCAAACACGTACTATCTGTGATCTTGTTTAACTGTAGTAGTGTTAAACATTGATTGCAGCAGTATTAAAACAGGTAATATTAACACATGAGCAAGAGACTTGTTGCAAAACACCTGATTGCACATAAAGATGGAATAAAGGATTACATGAAAAGAAGCATAAGTCTTAAACAAGTTGTATATAAGCATTACTTTCTGTGTCTTAAATACCTTTGGAATCGAATTACACACTGATAATTGCTCTTTCTGGATGAGAGAGGTTGACGGTACATTATTTATTGAATAAAGCAAAATAATTGTGTCTGATTGGCCACATCTGTAACACTTGTCTTTAAAGATTTATTTGGTTTATACATAGAGATTCCTTCAGCAAGATATGATAGCGCTAGGTTATGTGATGACTTAAGCTTAAATAATTCTAGAGTTGACTGGAAGCCACCTTTAAGAAGAAAACTATTTTTAACAATTTGGAGATGAAATAAAGATGTCTTTTCATAGCTTTCTTAGTCAAAGCGATTTAAAATGCCTGTCTCTGTGTTAAAACTACACTAACTTCTGCGAGAGAATATTTTAATATCACCCTTAAATTTAATGTCTCCCAACCGTTCTTGTTTGTTTACAGCCAAGGCGGAATAAACAAATGCAAAATATTCCTCTGAGAGCCATGCAGCATTCATAACAGCCTGGCTTGTGTTTGCCGTTAATCACCTCATGTAATTTGGAGGCGTGCAGTCGGCATACACTCATTCATTTTCATTGAGCTTCATGTGTGCTGGCCCGCTAGCCATGACCAATGAGTCTGCTGAGATCTTCTCCCATCCAAGGTCAAGTCTGTGTCTTTTTGTTTGATCTTTAGTATTTAAGTTTCTTTCATTTTACAGTGGTATGACTTTTTAAAAAAAACATTAATAAATGTAGTATTATTGTATTAACATATATATAAAAAAAATAGGTGTGTTTTTTTTAATCAGCATTTTCGTTGCCATCATCAAGGCAATTTCATCCTCTGAACTGATGCTCACTGAATATTTTCTTTCTTTACTTCATTCTCTGTAAAACCTAAATATATTGAGCAACAAAACTCCAGTAAATCAGAACATTCTTTTGTTTGTGATTATTTATTTATTATAGAACAAAGCCAGTATACATAGCTAGTTGCAGCTAGTATATACAAGCCAGAGTTTGCGTTGAAGGAAAATACATAAGCAATTAAATAAATAACAATAAACAGGGTGGGAAGTGACCTTTATACACCTTTAATACATTACTGTTTTTCTTTCGGTACATTTTAGTTTATCTAGTTATTAAATAAAAAAGATTCTCAATAAACTCAGACCATACTTTGATTGTTTTGGGCTTATCTCTGTTAATTCTTGCTGTAGAATGCTCTAACATGGCAATATTTTTAGTTTTACATGCCACATTTTGGGTTCATGTACTGTAAATCCCTAATAGTCAGATCCGAACCAATGACCACCCTGTTTTTTTTTTTTTTTTAAATAATCTGATCTGAATTTTATTCCTCTTGATTTGCGCTTTAAGATCCTTTTGCTCTTTATTAAGATCTATGAATCTTAATTGTATGAGACATTTTTGTAAGCACAGCATTACATGATCTTGCCCCTAATGACTGCCTTTAAGGCATCCCATAGACCATAGCTGAATTATCTTGCCCAATATCATGTTCTTCGAGAAAGATTCTTCCTTTATTTGAGTTTGAAATTGTTATTTATTAGTATGGTTATCTAGAATGTTTGTTTTTGAACTTCCAAGTGTTCTTATCTCTAATATGTACAGCAAGAGAATTAATACTATCACAACATTGTATTCTTTGACTATTTTTCTTTAAATCAACTGAACAAACAAACAAACAAACAAACAAAAAGTCTATTCTTGAGTATTGCCACAAATCAATGAATAGTTTCTCCAAAGGTCTACTATACCTAGCGTTGTCAGTAGTGCATTAGTTTTCTTTGTAATGATGTGGCATTTAAGTTTCTTGTTGTACAGTAGCTAGTTTTGGAGAAAGACGGATGTAGTCTCTGCCACTTATCACACATGCCACTTGGCTCCTATCATAAAATCAAATATTTTTCTATAAAACGCGAAACCACTTCTAGGTGGTGCATAAATATTACATATTGTTATTGAAGTATTGTCAATTTCCCCTGAAACTATTTTGTACTTTTTTCCCTTGTCTGAGATTTCTGAGAGGTGCTCAAGATTTTTTTTTTGCGATTTATTAAAATTGCTACACCTCTTCTGCCCACCATGCTCTCATCAGTGGCGCTTAATCCGACTTTCTTCCCCATTCTGATGCTCTGTTTGAGCTTCAGCAGTTCATCATGACCACAAATACATACCTAAATGCATTGAGCTGGTACTTTGTGATTGGCTGATTTGATATTTGCGTTAATAAGTAGTTGAACAGGTGTACCTAATCAAGTGGCCAGTAAGCGTTTGCATGTTTTCGTAAATCTGACTTTGTGTGATTGATCTATTTCTCAAACTGTTTGTAAATTACTCTCACAATCTTTTGTGAAATTAATCACACGTATCGTGAAATTATATGTCTTTCACTACATTAAGCAAAGTCAGATTAAAGAATGATTTTCACAAAACCGTTCTCTACATGCAGTTTATACGCTTTACAAAAAATGCATTTAGTCTCTAAAATGAAACTTAAAACTTATTTCAGTATATTGATTCCAGTTGATATGGAATATTAAGTAGGGGACAGGGCTTTCTTTTTGCGCATCATTGCCTCATAGCAAACTTATAGTAAGATTGGCATGGTTAAGAATATTGTGGCTGAAACTGTCAAGCTGCCAAAAAGCAGACTTTGACTTAAACTTTTTTTAGTGGATTAACTGGGATGAATTATTTATTCACCTAAAAATAACAATGCGTGCCATCAAAATGAACATTGTACAATTTGATTTCACACAAAGGTTTAACCCTTATGTGCTGTTGGGGATGTTTTCATCCACTCTGGGGTGATTTTTAGTCTTAACCTCATTCCTCACCCAAACTACTATATGTCTATAAGTCTTTAATTACCAAATTCATAAATGATGCCAAAAAACAACACACACACACACACATAGGCCTGTCACGATATCCATTTTTGTTGTACGATATATTGCACCAAAATATATTGCGATAAACGATATTAATGTAATTTTAATACCATTTTTTGTCACTCATTATATAATGACAATATAACCTCATATTAATGCAAGTACACTCTTCCAAAGAACACACAATATTTTATTATTAAGATTAATTATTTTATTTAACCATAGTCATTTTAACAATTTGATAATTAGGCATTGGAATCAGAATGCGAAAATGCCTATCCTAAATAAATAATAATAAATGTTAACAAAAAAGTGCAAGGTTAAGAGTAACAGTGGCTTCGATATCTGTAACCAGATCTATTTTCAATTGTCAGGCACCCATTTGAAAAATGAACTACAGTCATTTATAATAAATACTATAGTGTTTTTAGCCATACTGACACTTACACCTTTATATGTATGGGCGATATTTATTGCATCAACAAAAATTGAGGCCATGTTCATGTGTTGTACGATAAGTCGATTTATTGATTATTGTGACAGGCCTACACACACAAAAGTACTTATTTTCAATTAAAAGAAAATAGTTGTGGACTGGATTTTATTTTTATTTTTTACCCTTTATCGCAGTCTTGCACATGAAAGATTAGTAACAACATTGCGTTGGATGCGTTGTTGTGCAGCAGAAAGTCTGTGGCTGTTTTTGCCCCATTGACTTCCGTTATAACCACATTTTTTAATTGCAAAACCATGACACCATATAATCATGCATTTAGAATTTTTGGTGTTTTTCCGTTTTGGAAAGAGGTAAAATTTGTAATTTTTACTGTTGATCATCAGTTGGCACTATTAACCCTTTAGATAAACCTGTGTAAAAAAAGCTTAGTTTTTGGATTTTATATGAAGTTATATGGAGTATGATAGCAAATTAAAGTGTGTGTGTGTGTATGTGTGTCTGTGAGTGTGTGAGAGTGACCTTTGTGCTCTTACCTTGATGCATCTGAGAAAATCAAAATATCTATCTCAGCTCTTAGAACTACATGGAGTAAACAAAAACAAAGACTGTGTATTCATCCCGAATATAACACAAGGTAGTAAATTTAAATAATGCACAACTGGTAGAAGATATTACAGAACTAAACTTCAGCAAAATTTGCATTGTAGTTTGTGCAAATTACGACAGCAAAGAGTTTTACAGTATTCAAATATAATAAAGGAGGACAAAAATATTTAAAAGGGCTTCATATAGTAAAAATGGAATAAAATATGCAGACTACAGAACCGTTTTTATATGTGTGTATCTGTGAGTGTCATAACTTTAACAAAACATCAAGCTTTTTAAAAAAAACTTTCATGAAATGCTTGACAGGTTATTAGTAATTAAAACACTATGAATTCAATAAAATATTACAACTACTTCTACCACTGCTGCTTTTGTTAAACTTATCAATCAACTCATCTGCAATTGCAATGCTTTAAGTTCTGGGAAACCAATATTTCGTTGAACAGAAAATTATTATTTAACAGAAAAAAGCTTTAAAAGACAGTATTTTTATATTGTATTTTTTATTAATTTATTAGAATAAAAGAAATGTTAATATAATAAAACTACTTAATCCAAAATTGTCTCTAAAGTTTTTCTATAGCTAATAATAACTGTATAGCATTAGCATTTTGTGGAAATTCCACCAGAGCTATACTTTTGTATTGGTGACGCATTAACTACCACAACCAATGAATTTCTCACATTCTCTTCAAACAGCTTCTAGTATATTAAGATCTAACACTGGTTTTATTACAATGCATGATAAATCTGAAATGTCATGATTTACACCGGCTCATAATTGGATGGCCAATTTCTCTGTTCTCCTCTGACACGTAAAAAGCTCCCTGTAAACAAGCAGCACATTGTAATAGAGGCAGTGATATGACAGAATTGACTCGTGTCTCCTGCTCCTCTCCATTTTTCTCCAGCTCTCTGCTGCTAATGTGCCTTGTGTCCCGTCTGTTTCACTGCGGGCTAATTTGTTTTGTTGAATCTTCACAAACATCATCATTGAGTCATTTTAAAAGGTTGTGATTTCAAGAAAGACATTGTGTTTAAAAGCTCCGAGAGAATGCGGTTTTTAATTTCGCAGTTGCAATATTATACATTTTCTGATGTAAATGCCACACAATTTACTCAAGAAGTTATTAATAAGACTGACACCACAATTTATAAGGGAACTGACACCATAACATTTTTAGCACCTCCAGTTGTATTACATGAGTCATAAGGGATAAAGTATATTCAGGTGATTGTTATAACA
>CAIGQQ010003388.1:2804136-2819076 GCA_903798035.1 Danio albolineatus | reverse complement strand
ATATATATATATATATATATATATATATATGGCAATGTATTCACTGGTGTTCAAGATGATTTAAAGTAGCCAGATGAGGATCAGGGAGGGTCCAAGCTGGTGCTTCTCTCCGATCCCCTGGGCTCTGCAAGGGGTGTGAAATTTCAAATTGAACCAAAACAAACGATAACAATTGGCTTAACATTGGCAATTAAAATTCCGGGGGAAAAAACTTCAACCAACTGAGCGTCTAAATAAAATCAATCAATAAAATAAATCAATCGGTCAGTCGCAGGCTCATCAGTACCCAGATAAGCTGGTGTTATTAGTTTCAGAGTTTGTTTTCTGGGAATAACATAGTAGCGAGGGCAGTAAGGTGGCTCAGTGTTTAGCACTGTCGCCTCACAACAAGAAGGTCAATAATTCAAGTCCTGACTGGGCCAGTTGGCGTTTCTGTGTGGAGTTTGCATGTTCTCCTCATGTTTGCGTGGGTTTTCTCCGGGTGCTCCCGTTTCCCTTACAGTTCAGAGACATGCGTTATAGGTGAATTAAATAATTGAGTAATTGTCCCCAGTGTACGAGTGAATGAGTGTGTATGGTTGTTTTCTAGTACTGGATTGTGACTAGAAGGGCATCCACAGTGTAAAACATATGCCGGAATAGTTGGTGCTTCATTCCACTGTGGCGACCTCTGAAATGCAGACTTAGCCGAAAGAAAATGAATAAATGAATGAACATACTAGCGACTGTCCAAAAAGAATCAAGTGTTTCATACAGCCATATAATGAAGGGTAGTAGCCAATCATCAGCTGTCACTTGATTTTACACAGCACATTCAAGCCTCTTCAATAAGAACAAGACAATTCAGAAAACACATTTTCTTGTGTACATTTCTGTCAGTCTCAGTCACTGCTTGTGTGAATGTAGGCATTCAGAGAAACATGCACATATATATCTCTGACATTGAGATCTTAATTGATTCCATTGACGTTCGTTTTGCGACACCCAAAGTCATTCTTCACCACCCACCAACTTGCCACATCACTTAATTTTCTTCTACCTTGACATTTCTGCATTTGATTCTTTTCATTTTTCTTCCCACTTAGCTGCTTGCGTTCATCTGGATACATTATCCTTGGCTTAATTGAGAGTCATCACTCTGTGTTATTTCTGTGTAGATGCACAAAAGACCAAACTATGCACATTGGCAGTGCCTCTTAAAAAAAAGAAGAAAAAAAAGATGAATGATCAGTGGAATTCACCGTGAAGGGGAAGCGTTCACTTCTGCATGGCTAAACATCACATTTAGGTTTTTTTTTTAATTAGCCTGTTTTGCTCAATGGTGTCAAACCTTGAGTGATTTTCTTTTTAGTTTCTAACTCACTTGACTTTCTGCATTCGTTGTCTTGTTTGTGGCTTTGGTTGAGCTCAGTTTTCCTGTAGACGTGACGTCTTTGAGACTCCTAACGTTCAGAAATGATAGTTTCTAAATAATTTTTGGTCTTGAATATAGTGTGTGTATATATTAGGGCAATGGAATGTATTGATTTAATTAATTTGTCAGGATAAAAGTAACGCATATCATTTTTAATTTTACCTTTTTTCCAGTGACATAAAAGTCTTTCACAAGCAGGTTCAAGAGTTCGCCCTTGCCGATGATTGATTATAAAAAGCGTGTTTTGCATGCTGTCCCGCGAGAGAGCCCTGAGCTCATGGGATCCTCGAGCCTGGGGCTTCCCCCCATTGCAGGGCGAGAGGGGAGTCCGAGTTCAGGTAGGTCTCGAGAACTCCACCCGCTTGGTGAATGTAGATTATGAATGACTCTTGAGAGTGTATGCTGAATTTAATGCTTATCTACACTCTCAGAAAAAATGGTACAATGTTGTACCAAAGAAGGTTCTAACCCTTGTCACTGGGGCAGTACCTTTTTATGGGACAGGATTGTACCTTAAGAAAAGAAACAAATTTGTACCTTTTAAGGTCATGATTTGTACCATGGGAAACCAAAATGTACCTTTGTTTTTAAAAACCTGCAGATACAATATTGTATACTTTGTGAAAGGTTCCACCACAGTGACAAGACACTTTGTACCTTAACATTTTCAAAAATGCTTACTAAACATTTATTAAAATGCCTTAAATGTTTAGTTTACAATACCTACAGTTTTATGTTTTACCAGTTGTTTTGTATTGTATTATAGAACTAAAAATGTATGTTTATAAGTATCTTTAAACATATACTTTTAAATGATGATTCTTCTTTTAATATGGAAATTATTCATAAAAATCAATTTGCCTTTCCAGTCATATTTATTTTCATAGATAGTGTAATAAAGGAGTTGTTCAACACTTGTACCTTTTATATGAAAACAATTGTGTACCTTCATTTCAGTTGTACCGTAAAATGAATCATGCATTAGCTAATGAGGACCAGCTGCTATCAATCATAAGCGCGTGCTCCTCTCGAAACTTTTTTATAAATAAACTTCACAAAGAGCAATGGCATGTTTTTGTCATGTGCTGTACACGTGTTTGTTCAAATTGCTTTTATACAACAGTTTAGTCAATATGAAGTTATTGTTATATTTTAAAAGCAATTTTGTTGAAGACGTAGAAGAACGGCCATTTGTCTATGGTCAACACACAGTAGTGATTTGTTTCTGAATGAATCCAAATGGTCCAGTTGAACATCCATATAAAGAGCTGTTTGAATCTTTTGGTAGCCTTTCTTTATGTGCAAGTAAGTTTACTTACTCACTATCTTAGTCCCTGATTTATCAGGGTGGCTGCAGTCGAAGGAACTGCCAATTATTCTGACATATATTTTATGTGGTGTATGCCCTTCCAGCCACAACCCAGTGCTGGGTTACACCCATACATTTTCTCATTCACACACACTTTTGTACTATACTGCAAATCTTTGGACTGTGAGGGAAACCGGAGCATGGACTGTTTTAGTAATAATAACCTTCATATGGCAGCTGTGTTAATTGTTTTCATAAAAAAAGGGGTTCAACCAAGAATACTTATTGATTGGGTTTTCATATTAAAATTGACAGACATTGATGAGAATCTGCTTTAATTTCACTTGCTGTATTTATTGAATGATATCCACACATACTGTGGGGTACACTGAAGTCACAGTTCGGTATGTATCTTTGCTTTGGGGTCATGGTTCAAGACCGTTTTGGTACAACAGGAATAAGCAACCAATCTCCAGTGCATGTTTTTTCAGTGCATCACACAGGCAGAAGTGTTTTGTCAGAATCAGCTGAACTGTAAAGCTTCTTGTGACGCAAAAGTGCTAAAAAGAATAATGACTAGTTCTAAACTTTGTAATTAGGATGTAATGTGTATTGCATTTTTTTTTAAAGGTTGAGCCCAATCCTCTCCTAAAACAACAAAAAACAGTCACTGTGCATAAATTCAGTAAGCTTCAACTTTTAACGAAATTTATGTTAAGAATAAAAAAAATGAAACTAGACAACAACTGTTCAATCCAACCCAGGCTTATTCTGATTACATACCCCTATATACATTTCTGGAGATACCTCCCAAAATTGTCCCAGTTTTTGTTTTCCCAAACCCGCCTGAGGCCGCTGCGTATGCTTTTTATGATCTCAAATTTCTCTCGTGAGTTACAGTCGCGCCTGCTCTTCTCATGTAAATCCACCAGAGGCCACTGTCGATTGACTGACTGACTGTTTGATTGACTGACCAACTGATTTCCCTATCCACCCCTTCCCTAAACCCAACCAATAGTGTTTTAAAAAGCACCAATTGACCCGCCCACCCACTTCCCTAAACCCAACCGACAGTGTTTTGAAAAGTAATCCCAGAAAAAGAAAAGCCACAATTTCAGATTTTACCACATTCTCACCCTGTTATTTACTTATTTGTTTTATTTTTTTGGCTTCTGTTTTTGTTTTACCTGCTTTCTGGAACCGTTCTTCAAATCCAAATTCATGCTTGTTAACATTAGCTGATGCACAATGAGTTGACATGAGTTAACATGAACTAACGATTTTCATTCATTAACGTTAACTAACATTTACAAATAATGAAATGTGTTGTTCAATGTTTGACATGTTAGTAAAAGCATTAATTGAACTAAAACAACCTAATTGTGTTTCAGCTTTGTATGTGCGCACTGATTGCTTCAGTGTGCACGTAGTCATTGTCTTTTACTATAAAAGTATTCGTAGTACCTTTGAGATGTGTAGGGCACTGAATTGAGTTCGTTCATGTATGGATCTGCTCTAGCCGCAATACTCCACAGATCCACTATGTTGACCTAGACTCATCTGCTCTCGCTGTATCACTGTGGATGGCTGGATTCCCGCAATGCCAAATTCGTCCAAAGCTCTACAAAGGGATTGTCCTGCAAAGCTTCTGCATCCCTCCACCACTGCCATGAGCCTCCCGTTCCAGCCTTATCAGTGGTAGTCACTAACCAGATCATCTGCTTGTAGGGTGTCTCAATTTTCTTGTGATTCAACTGTAGGCCACACTGACATTGAGACTAACATCACAACTCTGAGGATAATGCATTAATCAAACATGAAGGTTAATATTAAATAACTTATTTTAGACAATAATTGCTCAGCTAGTTTGTATGTTTAGTCTGCAGCAATTGGTTAGTTGTTGCTAATTGTGCCAAAGCATCAAACCTGGGTTGTAGTAGTGTTTGTTGTTGTTGTTGTTGTTGTTGTTGTTTTTGTTGTTGTTTCCCTCATGATTATTTTTAAAATTCCAATACTAGATCTTGGGCTATTTTGGTACCATTTTTACCTCCAATGACATGCGTCAAACTGAGAATCGATAAGATTCTTAATTATTAAATAAACTCTTAAGGCCCATTTACTCCAAGCATGCCAGCTATAAAGATAACAATATAGATAGAGCTCTAAGATTCATTCACATGTTAAAGAATAGTAGTTTACACCACAACTACAACAATAAAGATACAGAGGACTGATCCCAGTTAATGTAATTGTAAATGAAAGGATTAGAGCAATTTAAAGATGCAAACAACACCGTTGAGAAGCACATTTCTTCATGTTAAGCCCTCTTTTAAAAGATAGTGACTATCATGGAAACAATTTCAAAAAAACTTTATAACTAACATTAACTACATAATACAATAATACAAAACAAATCCATAAGGTTATGAAATGAAAAGAGAAGGTATCATCATGAGGACGTCCCAGTAGCCACACAGTCTTCTAGAAACTAGCCAAAGACTCTTTATATTTGCTCGAACATCAATTGGTGAGCCAGCAGGCACCCAATCAGGATCTGTCACATCCGAACTGCAGTCGTCACAATATATACCCACGGTTCAATGTATCCTGTGATCCGCGGCTCAGAATATGCATTATAAATATGGATTTGTTAATAAAAACAACTGCAACAAAGCAATTCCGCCTTTGTATGCTTCGATTGCCTTTTGCACTCCTTGCACGTGTGAAGATCTGTCCAATCACCTCTTAGCATGTAAATCTTTTGTTGACATCATGTTTCCTCAATTGTCGGTGTGTGTGTTTGTGGAGTTTCTGGCTGCTAAGAACAGTCTTCTTCTCAGCTGACTGTTCCCGCTGAATTTTTGCTTAAGTTTCATTCACTACGAACGTTGCTGATAAGTGAAACTATCTGGAATCATAATAAAATCATAAAGAAATCATAAATAAAAATGTGTTGTTGCCTTGGTAAAGCAAGCATAATATAAACAGAAGTAATCAATACTTTGAAAGTGCTCAATTATTAAGATGTGTTTGCATAATTATTATCTGCATAATTGGCTGAGATTGAGTCGTTGATGATGCGACGGCAGCCACATGACAATGGCGCCAATGCGCTCAACACACACTAACTGTTGGTGGAGTGGAGAGACAGTGATAGAGACAAATCAGTGGATGGGGATGATTGGGAGGCCATGATGGTAGGGGCAGATGGAGGGAATTTAGCCAGGACACTGGGGTTACACACCTACTCTTTGCAATAAGTGCCATGGGATTTTGAATGACCTCGGAGAGTCAGGGCCTTGGTTTAACGCCTCATCGAAAGATGGCGCTCACTGACAGTACAGTGTCCCCTTCACTATACTGGGGCATTAGGACTCACACAGACCACAGGTTGAGTGTCCCCTTCCGGCCTCGCTAACACCACTTCCAACAGCAACCTAGTTTTCTCATGTGGTCTCCCATCAAGGTACTGACCAGAATCAGCCATGCTTAGCAACCGGTCTTGGGTTGCAGGGTGAATTGACTGTGGCTTTCTGATTCCAATGGAATATGTCCTAGAAAACATTAAAAGCATTCAAATGGTTCTGCCTTTGATTATTAAAAATTGATAGTTTGTAAATGGTGTTTAAAGGTACTCTAAGTGGAACCATTAGAACTTCTGTCATTGTTTCTATAATTTTTCTTCCTCCCCGCTTCTCTCTTCTGAATTATTCTGCGCCTACTTGTTTTGCATTTTTCAAAACTGTGATAAGAACTGACCTGTGCTGAAATGAGGGGCTTCGCGACAGCGTAAGGAAGATGAATGATCCTCCTGCAAAAACCAGGCTGCTCCGACTGCCCCCTGTGTGAGTATCATCTACATGATTCATGCATACAGAATCACATCAATTAAATCATTCCCTCCTTTCAAAGCGGTGACAGGCCTAATCAGGACCACGCTAACAATCCCACAACAACGCCCACAATCCATTCAGACTACGCGAACGCAACAGGGAGATAACTAGATGGGGCAGCTAATATAACCGCAGAGCATCTGATCAGTGGGAAACTACTGTCATTTTGTTAAGGGAGAAGGGGAAGGGGGGAGGTTTCGTTCTGCGCTCGTAATTAATGACTCTAGTCTCCTCTGATTAGCTGCAGACGGGCCGTGCATGCTGGATGAGGAGGTGACGGAGGTGGATCCGGTGTCGTCTTCCCTCGCGGCGGGGGAGAGGAAGTTTAGCTCAAATACGCTATAAGCACCTAGGCTTTGATGGTTGAACCTAAACACTCATTAACTGAGATGAAGAGCGGAGAGAAGGACTCTGAAGGAGGAGTCACCTGAAATATTCTCAAATTCCACTTTTAAGATTAATAGTACGACTGTGTGGTGCATTAATGTGTCTCAAGGTTATTTTAATAAATGTAAATTTAAATGAAGACTAAAACTATTGGTCAAAAGCATTTGCGTTCACTGAAATATATATATATTTAAAATTCGCAATGAAACTAAAACTAAATTAAGCAAATGAAAGTCACTGAAAAACAAATTAAAATAAAATGGGAAAAAAATGTGTTAGCTGAAATAAAATGTAAAAAATTTAATCATAAAAAAAGAAAACTAACAAAAGTAACCAGAAAATAAAGCACAGTGGGAAGCGCTTTTTGCCTCACAGCCAGATAGTCTCTAATTCGAGCCTTGGCTGGGTTAGTTGGCATTTCAGGTTCTCTGGTTTTCCCCATAGTCCAAAGATATGCGGTATAGGTGAACTGGGTACACTAAATTGAGTGTATGGATGTTTCCCAATGATGGGTTGCAGCTGGAAGAACATCTGCTGTGTAAAACATATGCTGGATAAGTTGGCGGTTCATTCCGCTGTGGCGACCCGAGATTAATAAAGGGACTAAGCCAAAAAGAAAATGAATTAATAAACTGAATTACCCTCAAATGCCACTATTTAAGATTAATAGTACGACGATGTGGTGCGTTAGTGCATCGCAAGGTTGTTTTAGTAAACAAAGACAACTATTGGTCAAAAACGTAAAAACGTAATAAAAACGTAAAAATTCACTATGATCAGCACTTCTTCTGATTATCCTCCTTAGTAATCTTAGTCAGCTCCCCTCTTTCTCATCCTTTACCATCACTATCATCTTCATTCTTGTGTTCTCCTCCTTCTCATCATCTTCCTCCTCATCAGCTTCCTCCTGCTACTGCTTATGCTGATTCTTCTTCTGCTCAAGATCATCATCAGTCTTTTCTTTTCAACAAAACCTCATTTTCTCATTCTCATTTTCCTTCTTCATCTTTTGCTGCTTTTTCTTGTTCTTGTTGTTCTTCTCCTACTTCGTCATCTTCTACCTTCTCTTCCTCCTCCACTTCTTTTACATTCTCTCCCTCTCTTCCTCTTCTCCGTGTTCTCCTCCTTTACTACTTCCTTGTCTTCTTCTCCTTCTAATTTCTCTTCTTCTCCTTTCTCCTCTTCATTCCCCCTTTCTTTCTCATTCTCCTTTTACTACTTTCTCTTCTTCTCCAACTACTTATCTCTCCCTTCTTCTTCTTCTTGTTCTCCTTCTGCTACCTTTTCATTCTCTTCTTCTTGTTGTTCTCTTTCTCCTACTACTTTCTCTTCTTCCTCTCCTTCTCCCCATACTATTTTCCTCTTCTCCTTCTGCTACTATTTTCTCTTCTTCGCTATCATCATTATCATCTTCCTCGTCATCTTCTCCGGATGCTCTTCATCAAGGCAGTGTTTTGAGGATCATTCATAGTCAATAGGAAACATGAGAATGTGACTGAGTTTCTTCACGACGAGCAGCTGCCAGTGCTTTTTTGTGGTCTTTTGCTATTATTGGTGATTTGCATGGCTGCAACCACACACTATTTCTCATGCCATGTTGGTAGTTACGTAAGCTACTCAAGAGCAAGAATATGTGCATGCTTATGTGTGATTTGTTTTCCATTAGCATGGCAACACACATGAATAATGAATAACCACTGCCAAACCAAATGCAGGATCTTCTCCTCAGACCTGCCATTATACGCATCAATAATGTGCTCCTTGTACAGTGTTGTTTAGTAGGCCTGTCACGATATCTATTTTTTGTTGTACGATATATTGCACCAAAATATATTGCGATAAACAATATTATTGTAATTTTAAGACCATTTTATGTCACTCAATATACAGGGAGTGCAGAATTATTAGGCAAGTTGTATTTTTGAGGATTAATTTGATTATTGAACAACAACCATGTTCTCAATGAACCCAAAAAACTTAATATCAAAGCTGAATATTTTTGGAAGTAGTTTTTAGTTCGTTTTAGTTTGAGCTATTTTAGGAGGATATCTGTATGTGTATTTGACTATTACTGTGTATAATTATTAGGGAACTTAACAAAAAACAAATATATACCCTTGTCAATTTATTTATTTTCACCAGTGAAACCAATATAACATCTCAACATTCACAAATATACATTTCTGACATTCAAAAACAAATCAGTGACCAATATTGCCACCTTTCTTTGCAAGGACGCTCAAAAGCCTGCCATCCATGGATTCTGTCAGTGTTTTGATCTGTTCACCATCAACATTGCGTGCAGCAGCAACCACAGCCTCCCAGACACTGTTCAGAGAGGTGTACTGTTTTCCCTCCTTGTAAATCTCACATTTGATGATGGACCACAGGTTCTCTATGGGGTTCAGATCAAGTGAACAAGGAGGCCATGTCATTAGTTTTTCTTCTTTTAGACCCTTTCTTGTCAGCCACGCTGTGGAGTACTTGGACGCTATGATGGAGCATTATCCTGCATGAAAATCATGCAGGATTTACGATCCAGCCACGGGCCGATCCATCTGGCCCATCAAGACTCACTCTCATTTCATCAAAACCTTAGAAAAATCAGTCTTGAGATATTTCTTGGCCCAGTCTTGACGTTTCAGCTTGTGTGTCTTGTTCAGTGGTGGTCGTTTTTCAGCCTTTCTTACCTTGGCCATGTCTCTGAGTATTGCACACCTTGTGCTTTTTCCAGTGATGTTGCACCTCTGAAATATGGCAAAACTGGTGGCAAGTGGCATCTTGGCAGCTGCATGCTTGACTTTTCTCAGTTCATGGGCAGTTATTTTGCGCTTTGGTTTTTCCACACGCTTCTTGCGACCCTGTTGACTATTTTGAATGAAGCGCTTGATTGTTCGATGATCACACTTCAGAAGCTTGGCAATTTTAAGAGTGCTGCATCCCTCTGCAAGATATCTCACTATTTTTGACTTGGAGCCTGTCAAGTCCTTCTTTTGACCCATTTTGCCAAAGGAAAGGAAGTTGCCTAATAATTATGCACACCTGATATAGGGTGTTGATGTCATTACACCACACCCCTTCTCATTACAGAGATGCACATCAGCTAATATGTTTAATTGGTAGTAGGCCAATTAAGTAAGACAACATGCATAAAGAGGATGATGTGGTCAAAATACTCATTTGCCTAATAATTCTGCACTCCCTGTATAATGCCAGAATGACATAATATAATAGAATATAATATTAGAATATAATATCTCAATGCAAGTACACTCCAAAGAACACATCATATTTTATTATTAAGATATTTTATTATTATTTTATTTAACCATAGCCATTTTAACAATGTGATAATTATTCATTGGAATCAGAGTGCGAAAATGCCTATCCAAAACAAGTGTTAACAAAAAAGTGCCAGTTTAAGAGTAACAGAGGCTTCGATATCTCTATTTTCAGTTGTCAGGCTCCCATTTGAAAAACAAACTATAGTTATTTAGAATAAATACTATAGTGTTTTTAGCCATACTGATACATACACCTTCAATAAAGATAGAGAAGTTGCACAATAAGCTCAAATGTTGCTAGTATTTGTTTTTTATGGGCGATATATATTGCATCACCAAAAATTATTGAGGCCATGTTCATGTGTTGTGCGATAAGTCGATATATTGATTATTGTGAAAGGGCCAATTGTTTAGTATACTCTGACCTCAGTAGGTGTGCTTTGGCGAGGTTTAAGGCAACTGTACATAGTGTGAGTACGCCCTTAGATAATGTAATTTAATGTAAGGCTTCTTGTTCAGTATGAGACCCACTTCCTATCGCATATCCATCAGGCAGTGGATAGATCACTGCTTTTAAAGAAAATAGAACGTGGCGATTTTATGCAACAAGACAGTTCACCAGAAACGCTTGAGCTAGCTGCCAAAAGTTCCTGTTTTCTACCCAGTCATTTAAAAATAATATAATATAATTTATTCCATGGTCTGTTGAAATACTTGATTCCGATTGGCTGGAGGGTGTGGTATATTTCGTTGAAACGCACAGGTAGTTCCAGTCAGTTTTGATCACAGTTCGAAATAAATGCGCTTCTCCCAAACGTTTACAGTTACTATAGCAACTCGCATGTGCTGCACAGAAAACCAATGAGGGCTATTAATGGCGGATGGTAAATCTGTAAAATTAGGAAAATACTCATAAACTATGCCACAAAATCAAGTTTTGAGAGTTTTTCAAGAGAGAATATAGTTATTTTAAAGTCAAATCGGCAGTTTGTGTGCATGGATTGCGCGTCTTTAAAAATTTTGGAAGCTCCAGGCGGTCAGCGGCAGCTCAGCAAACGGCTCCCCCGACAGAAGCTTTATGTCGGTCAGAGCATCTCTAGACCTGCCGCTGGATCTAATTTCTTGCATTTCTGTTGTTAAAACGGGACATATAATTAATCTTTGGTGTATCTAACGGTCAGTCTCTGGACATTTTACCCTATAATTTGTTCTCCGGTGTTTTTGACTGATCGCAAGTAAGTTTCATAATTAATTTATGACCGTAAGTAATGTCATATCACACTGATCCTGCGTGTTTGGCTGATTGCTTTTGTTTTAAAGAAGATACATAAAGCAGAATATTCTCCTACCTGTCCTGATATGTTTTTTCATTATGCAAACTTTACCTATATTTAACAGCAGAGATTTCTGACACGTATTTATTTGATATGGCACCTTTTATAAGATTTGTATGTTTATTATGAAATATAAATCGCGGACATTCTGCTATACTGTACAATAGGTATGCCAGCTTTCAAAGTATTAAAGGTAATTTTCAGGGGGGAAAAAACTATTATACAGATCCTCCCTCGTCACAGAAGTGGTAGAAAGACAAAAGAAACATGTGACTGGGGAGTCGAAACACACTCCAGGTAAAATTAAATAAATAAAGCAGAATGTTCTCCTACTTTACCTGATATGTGTTTCTTTTCCTAAATTTCCCTCCATATTTAACACCAGCGATTTATAAAAATGGGCCCTGGCTGCTTTCTCTTCATAATACCTTTTCCTTAAGCGTATTTAATTGATATGGTTCTTTTTATAGTATAATAATATTAATATTGTATGTTCATTATGAAATGTAAATCGTAGCTCAGCTTTCGCAGTATGATTGTTAAGAGATAAACAGATCCTCCCTCATCCCCTCAGCACGCAGATGCGCGCGCTTTCTCTCTCTCTCTGTCTGCCTGTCAGTCTGTCACAGCTGATTCAGTGGAGGGACCAGAAAATCTAACAATTAAAAACGGACAAAAATTCGGACAAATATTGCCCAGCAAAGAGAAAAACTTGTTTAAATATAGGCCTACCTTGGCAAATGACCCTGGAATAAGCGGGATAATCAACGGCTTGCCGTGCGTTAAAGGATTTTAATGCACTTCCGCTGCGCGTCGTGTGGTCCTTTGCCTCCACGTCGTGCATTAAAATCCTTTAACGAGCCATTGATTATCCCTTACATATATAATAGGTATATTAGTAATCTAAATATAGTGAAAGCGTGAAATTTTTATCCAAGGTTATTATACCGTCAGGGTCTTATACCTGTCATGACAGTGCCTTGAATTTCATGTGGTGATTGACAACCTGTTTAGGCTGATGAGTAAAAGTGTGCTATGTGCACTTTTCGTTTGTTGACAATCAAGCCAAATGTGAATGCATTTTTTAACCATGTCTATAAAACATTATATTCAGCCACCATCTGTTCTAGTTCTGTAAAATGTCATCAGGCAAAGTGGCTCGTCGACGATCGAGTCGGATAAAATGCTAACGAGATACAGGGAAGCTTAACCCTTGACCTCCAGCTTTTTATGTGTCGCTCTGTGCGTTGATGAGGGGCTTCTCGAGTATCCTTTGATCCCACCACATTATTGTGATGGAGGAGACTCGAGACGGTCATTTAGCTGAGATGCTGAGCAGAGGGAAATGAAGTGACACCGCTTCATATGTAATCTGAAGCTGCTGAGGTATTTGGAAAGTGGAGGGGTGGATTGTGAAGGAAAAGAGTGATTTTGTTTGATGTATGTGTAGGTTGCAAAAGTAGGATAATATCATTTTATTATTGTCATTTTAAAATTGTAAACTGCTTTACAGTCTCCGTCTGTCCCTGTGCTTGGTTGATCCTGCCAGGAATGTATGTCTCTTGGAGAATAACAGCCATAAAGATCAATATTAGTTTCAGAGATCAATAAAGTTTTCAATATGATGATTTTTGTATACAAATTTCTTTGGCAAAGGATTTTGATTCATTCATTGATTTAATTATTTATTCATTTATTTAATTATTTATTTGTTGATTTTTATGCTACTAAATGAAGGCAAAGTGACATGGGATAGTAGAATCAGATAATAAAGGATACAGTGACACAATCAACCGTCTAATAATTAACAGTTTTAGGCCCTAATAAATGATAATAATTCCAAATACAGTGTTTAATCATTATAATTGTAATTTTAGAGTACATTTTAAAAATAATTTTAGTTTTATAACAAAAGAATTAAAGACTCAATCTCTTAACGTATAACCAGGGCCAGACGAAATCTGCTGACATTTTTTGCTATTTCTGCGGATTATTTTGTTAAAAATCTGCGGATTCATGCGGAATGATTTTTGGAGTATCATAACTAAAAATTTAATATATGAAATAAAAAGTAATACCATTTTAATCTTTATTTAATGTTTACAATGCAAATCCAATTTGATCCACTTTATTTGGTAAACAAAGCAAGTCTCTCGTATAAAATCTCTTCTAAAAGACAGAAAATAGTACTTAAAAAAAACTCCAGTATTTTACAAACCATATAAATATTTTCATATTAATTAATATTTTTCCTCAAATGAATTTGAAGACTGATTAATTATAATTGTACATACATTTAGACCAGTAAATAACCAGAATAAATGATGGGCTAAAATTCTGCGGAAATCTGCGGAATTCTGCGCGCGCAGATTCCGTGTGGCCCTGCGTATAACATATGTTATACAAACTGTATTTTACTTTTATTAATAGTAACTATTGCAAATCATTATTATTATTATATTATTACTGTATTATGTTAATTAATTAACAGAAACAAGTCCACTAACTAATCATTATTAAATTATGATGGCTTTTTAATATTATCTTAAATTGTTGTAATTATCACTATCCAAATTGAAGAAAAAAATTGAGTCAATCTTGCTTTGTGTGTTTTTTTCATTAATTGTTTATTAAATATATGCATCAATACACATTGTTTTACAAATTATATGTTGTTATCAGTGAATAATCATAATAATCACAACTTATTATAGCAGCAATACTACTACTACTACTACTACTACTACTACTACTACTACTACTACTAATAATAATAATAATAATAATAATAATAATAATAATAATAACAATAATAATCCTTCATTCATTCATTTTCTTGTCGGCTTAGTCCCTTTATTAATCCGGGGTCGCCACAGCGGAATGAACTGCCAACTTAACCAGCATGTTTTTTACGCAGCGGATGCCCTTCTAGCTTCAACCCATCTCTGAGAAACATCCATACACACTCAAACTCTACCGACAATTTAGCCTACCCAATTCACCTATACCATATGTCTTTGTACTTGTGGGGGGAAACCGGAGCACCCGGAGGAAACCCACGCAACCACGGGGAGAACATGCAAACTCCACACAGAAATGCCAACTGACCCAGCCGAGGCTCGAACCAGCGACCCTCTTGCTGTGAGGCGAACGTGCTACTCACTACGCCACCGTGGCGCCTATAATAATAATAATAATAATAATAATAATAGGGCCAAATCTGTTATTAGGCCCAAAAACTGTTATTAGACTGTTATTATTATTATTATTAATATTATTATTATTATTATTATTATTATTATTATTATTATTATTATTA
>CAIGQQ010003388.1:2781605-2804126 GCA_903798035.1 Danio albolineatus | reverse complement strand
TATTATTATTATTATTATTATTATTATTATTATTATTATTATTATTATTATTATTATTATTATTAAAACTTACCTCACCAGCGTTTAAGTGTTACCATGCGTGCTGTGAAAGATGAATTACCAACCAGGCCTCTTTTCAATACATAAATCACATCCTAGAGAAATGATCCAAACAGTTGCTTTTGTTTCTGCTGAAGTTGCTGCAGGGCATTCATTTAACTGCGTTCATGGCACTCAAAATAAGAATAACTCAAAGTGTTAGTTAAAACATCCAAACAATAAACCTAAATGCACAATTTATCAATTCTGTCAATAAATGTTCTCTGACCAGCTCCGCAGGTGTTCATAATGGCTCTGTTATTGCATCGTATATATAAAGTGCAGCTGGTGGAGCTTTTGTTTGAAGCCTTTTGATTCTTTTAACCAACCAGGTAGTTGCAAACGCATCCATCTACAATTATTAGCACCCAGAGCATTAATTATTCTCGCTAAGTGAGGCTGCCGGATACCGTTCAGGAAGTAACTTGTTTAGATTTAATGCTTATATTTCTGAATTTCTATAGAAATAACTGCCTCAAATCATCAGCTGTGGACTGATTCAAGGTCAGCTTGGAGCGCAGGTCGTTGCATTTAATCTTTTATAAGATATCCATCTAGACCGCTTTCTGCAAACATCTCATCAACATGGAGCAGGAGTGTCATTATGTTTTCAGTAGGTTGCATTTAAAATCTTCTACTTTACTACAGTACATGCAACGACTTGAAATATGAAATCACTTTGTGTACTTAAAGTTATGATTTCTATTTATTGATTTCTAAATATTAGCCCTCCTGTGATTTTTCTTTTTCAAATATTTCCCAAATGATGTTTAACGGAGCAAGACATTTTTTACAGTATTTCTTATAATATTTTTTTCTTCTGGAGAAAGTCTTATTTGTTTTATTTTGGCTAGAATAAGAGTGTTTTTTAAATTTACAAATTTTTTGTTGATTGTCTACAAAACAAACCATCGTTGTACAATAATTTGCCTAATTACCTTAACTTGCCCAATTAACCCAATTAAAGCCCTGCTCACACTGAGATTTCAGTCACGATTTTGTCATCTGAGACAAATTTGGGAATTCCTAAAAGAATTCTGAAATCCTATTCTAAAATTTGTGAACTTTAATCGTTGGTTTGACGTTCACAGATAGCCGCTTAATACCTGATGCGATCTGATTTTTTCTCCGATAAAGTTCTGGCAGCATCAGAAGCTTTCAGACACTTTCCTGCAGTGTGACAACAGCTGCGATGAGCCTCAATCCAAGAACCAATTGGAGCACAGTGTTTGATGACGCAATCCATGCGACAATTCAAATGACCACGGGTAAATGTCAAAAATGTTTTTTTCTTCCTGGTTTTATTATTGAGACGCGCTGTGTGCAAAATTGGCACTACAGATTGTTTACATTTGCTGTTAGGAATCATTTCAGAACGCGGGATAGTGAAAGTGTCACGGGTGGATGATGTCAAACTCCAGGGTTTTTATTTTTCGTGTTTGGCATGTCTTCATTGTCGTTCAGTCTGACTTTATGACCGCGGAGATCAAACAGTGTGACGTGAGCCATGTTCGTGCTGTCTGACATGCCACAATCGTTCAGGATTTTTAAAAAATCACACAGTGTGAGCCAGCCTTAAGTCTTTAAATGTCATTTTAAGCTGAATTCTAGTATCTTGAAAAATATCAAGTAAAATATTATGCACTGTCTTCATGGCAAAGAAAATAAATCAATTATTAATAATTAGTTGTTAAAATTGTATGTTTACAAATTTGTATTATGTTTTGAAATTTGAAATTATGTTTTAAATTATGGTAAACAAGTAAAAAAAATATAGAGGGGGGCTAATAAATCAGGAGAGCTAATAATTCTGATTTTAACTTTATATTGGCAACCATTTGCTTTGAGAAAATGTTCAAGTGTTTTTACACAGATAAAACTCTTCTAAAAACAAACTGTCAACCATAGACTGTAAAAAAATGTATATGGACATATTATCCATGACTTCACCCATCTGTTTCTAAAGAGCGCAAATGAAGCAATAAGTGGGGGTGGCCAATCTTCCCCATTTTGTTTGCGCGTCACAGCACCGATCAGGGGTAACTGAGAAATAGGCAAAGAGGTGGAGTGTGAGCAGAGCTACAGATGCCTGCTAGCAAAAGTAGATGACTTTTCTTTGTGAGAAACACTTAACACTTCATATGTGATTTGTTTCTGACCAAATGTGCTTGGTTGTATAATATATCAATAAATTGTTTAGTGTGATTGATCTATTAAAAAAACTCTGTTGTAATACACTGAGCCACTAAGCATTGTTCTTATGATGTTTTCCTACAGAATGGAAACACTAATTACTTCCAAATACTTTAAATATAGTCTTAGTAAACACAAAGCTACAGTATTACTGAAATCCAGGTATAGTACTGTTTGGCAATGTTTCAGATGACTGTTCTTAAGGCTATAGCTAATCAATCTGTCAGAATCTGTAGTGGATTACAGCTCTACAGAAAATTAATACATTTATAGATAAAAGTATATAAGAATTTCACTCACCTGGGAAATGGAGGCCACTTGAATGGTTTGTGAGAACAATTAAGTGCACACAGCATATCATATTATCTAATACTTGTAAGAAATAATCCCAAAAGGCAATTGACTGTGTAAAGCCACATAAAACAAAACAAAAATATGATGAATATGCAGAGTTCTGTGGCTAATCAGCCGGAATCAGCTGAGGTGAAGTAACAACAAACGAGGGCTAAGTGGCCAAGCCCTTAATTATGCAGACCTGATATTACTTAATATATATGAAACAAATGAGTTATAAAAAAAAACTTCACCCCCTCACAGTTGTCATGAAGGGTAAGATTAGCTATATACACCAAAACCATATTTTGTGCCAGGGTCTAACCATGTTTTGATCAGCTGTAAAAATGACCATTTTAGCATAGCAGTCAATGGACATTTTGAGTTCCTGGAGCCAGCCCCCAAAGGCCAGCTAATAAATTGCAATTTTAGTTAGTTCCGTACTGGCTTCACGAGGGAGATTGGTTATTGCCACTTGCTATGAATGCTTGAAAGTGCTTTTTTCTGCTGTGAGACAGAATATTCATTGCTTTTTTGGACCCAATGTAGAGCAATATTAATGTATCCTTCATTTGTCCCACCTCTCTTCCACTGTGATTGGTTGAAAAGTGACATTAATGAGCACCGTGTTTCTCTCCAGGTTGAGCATTCTTCAAGTTGTGGCACCTGGAAAACAATGTTTTCCTGTTGGGGACAAAAAACATTATAGTGTGTACGGAGTGACTGATTATAGTGGGTTTTATAGTTTAAAGTCATGTCACATCACATTGATCACATCTGGTGTAGACAATGTTTTACCGCAAGTGTGAAGCATAATAAACGCTTACGGAGATGATACAGAGAGACTACACTACCTGACAAAAGTCTTGTCCTAGTTTGAAGAACAACACATAATTACCTCTAGTTGATCATTTGGTATCAGAAGTGGCTTGTATGAAAGGCAAAGGCCTCTAGATTACGCTTGTTTTACCAAAATATAATATGATCATGCCTTGATTTTTAATTATATAATTAGGACAGTAAGGTCTGACTTTGCTTTGACAAAAGTCTTGTCACTTAACAGAAATAATGTATAGCATAGAATATAAAGTCATGGTGAGAGGATAAAGAATTAATATTATGTATGACTCCCATGAGCTTGGAGGACTGCATTCATACACCTCTGCAATGACTCAAATAATTTCACTTGATAAAGTCATCTGGAATGGCAAAGAAAGCATTCTTGCAGGACTCCCAAAGTTCATCAAGATTCTTTGGATTCATCTTCAATGCCTCCTCCATCTTACCCCAGACATGCTCAATAATGTTCATGTCCCGGCTGGCCAATCCTCGATCATCTTGACCTTCTTTGCTTTCAGGGACTTGTGGTGTGGAGGCTGAAGTATTAGGAGTGCTATTCTGCTGAAGATTTTGCCCTCTTCTGTGGTTTGTACTGTGATGGGCAGCACAAATATTTTGATACTTAAAGGATTAAATATTCAGTTTAGCATAAAAAAAATACAGCAAGAATAAAATAAAAACTAAAAATAATTTAATACACTTTCAAAGAGAGAAAAACAAATTTAAATAATAATAATATTAATAATACAGCAATAACATATTTGTCTAATTGATATATATTATGATGTCCATCAATTTGCCAAAAGAGTCTATATCTAGAATATTTTATAAATAGACCAAAGTATATTAATTCTGTTTTTCAAAACAAATAGGTTATATTCTCTAAGGCAAGGCAAAAACATTTCCAACATAACATTAACAGCAATCTTTCATGTTTGGTCACTTTAAATTTCAACAGACAAATATGCAATATACACAAGCTGGGGTCAAGAGGAATTACTTTACTAATGATTTGACTTGCAATTTTTAGTATTTTAACTCAAAAACTATTGACTTTATTGCACTCCTATAAACAATGAAATAATAAAGTTCCCTTCTCTTGTTTACATTTATAGCACGTGTCAGGGATATTCACATTAAAATTATATAACTTAACTGGAGTTATCTACTGTCCATTCAGCCATTTATATTGAAGGAATCTGAAATGCATGCTTGTTGTTTGAATTTGGGTTTCTTGCCACTCTTCCTTAGTTATATCGGCCTGCAAGTCAGACTGCTAGGCTTGAAGTCTGACATTAAATGACTCTTTTGATTTGTCCACCAACTGTATACATAAAACAGACACCTGGCCTCTATCTTTTAAACATGCAAACATCTCATTATCATTAAAGTGGAGTATTGCCGTATTTTCAGTAGTCTTTATTTATAATCATACTTACTGTAGCCTGTGGCTGAAGTTCATCTGCAAAACCTTTAAAATATAAAATAAATGGCTGTTTTGTAGGCTGTGAATCTTAAAAGTTTCTCTGATTTCTCTAAAAAAGCACACGAGCAGAATGCTGCAGTTAGTTTGATATATTGGTATCCGTTTGTGGTGAGAATCTCTCCTGGGATTTGAATGCTTGCACTTTGCATTTCATTACACTTTTTTGGGGAGGAGATTTGTATACCCAAGAGGCTTTGTGTTATTTATGAAATGAATATGGCAGCAGTAAGGCTGGTTTTCAGGCCTTGAGAGTCCTGACCTGTCATGTGACCCATGATCTATTGGTAATCAGATGCACCTTATCTGAAGATCTGTGTTACGCTAAGTAATTTTGTTCAAGGACAAGGTAATTCTTTATTTTGATTATAATCCTAGCAGGCACACAGCGTCTTAAAACATTAATATTAGGTTAGATTTAGATTGTGACATCTGGTGACCAAAATTCAATGTCTAGTCTGCGTTTAAGGACAGCGTTATTTTGACGTCCAATAATGACAATTTTGGGTTGTGTTGGAAAGTGACCAATATCCAATGTCGAGGCAACATAAGCTCATTGTGAAAACGTAGCCCTATATACATTTCTGGAGGTCACAAAATATGTAGGCAGCGGAATGTATGGCTGCTTTAAAACGAACGCTACGGGGCGGTATGATGCTGTTCCTTTTTGTGCTTACCAGCGGACTGTGTACCTCCGTGTAAACAGCTTTTCCGCTGTTACCAGTTTGTCCAGTGGCTCGCCTTGTACGTCGGAGGGGAGTTTAGTGTGACGATGGGGTTTGAGTCCGGTGAAGAATGGTTCCAGAAAGCAGGTAAAACAAAAATAAAAGCCAAAAAAAACCCAAGTAATTCACAGGGTGAAAATGTGATAAATTTGGCTGCCATGACCGATTTTCTTTTTTTGGATTGTTTTTTAAAACCCTATCGGTTGGGTTTAGGTTAGGGTGTGGATGGGTACATCGGTCTGTTGGTCAGTCAGTCAGTCGACAGCGGCCTCTGGTGGATTTACGCAAGAAGAACAGGCGTAAATGGCACTCATGAGTGAAATTTGCGATCTCAAAAAGCATACACAGCGCCTTCTGGTGGATTCGCAAAAATAAAATCTGCAAAAAGAATCGTAGCTCCTGGGATGTATTTGGCACTCTCCAGAAATGTATATAGCGATATGCTTGGTTGAGAAAAGTTCATTTTATTCAACTAAAAATGTAAAGCAAATGTAAATCAACTTCTTTACAAATTTACCAATTTTTCAGCTTCAAGGTTTTTTTTTTACTAAGCAGTTATGATGGCTGGGCTGTTGAAATATTAAATGCACATATTTTATGAGAGTGGAATTCAGTCCAGTTGCCATTTAGAGAATGTCAAAATCATTTTATTTATTTAACTCGTTCAAATTCAGTTAACTTCAGTTCAATTCAGAATAATTTGATATGAACCTACTGTACGGTACCAAATGTGTTTGATCAGTGAGATTGCTCTTGTGCCCTCGATAGAAAGATGGATGGCTGGATCAAACTTACTTAAAATGAGCTGAAACAACACAATTATAGCACTTTTTTTGGATAATTTTGTTTTATGCTCAACCTACTTAAATTAGTTACATTCACTTAATGCATTTGTGCAGAACTCTGCATGTTTTACACTGTAGATGGATGTTTGGTTACAAAAGAAAGTAATATTGTGAAATTTTGTTACTTTTTAAAATGTTTTGTGTTTGAATATACTTTAAATATAAAGTAAATGTACAGTTTTGGATTTGGTTGCTGCATGGCAAAGCTGTATTTTCAGCATCATAACTCAAGTCTAAAGTTTAACAAAATCCTTAAAAAATACACACATAAACAAACATTGATCGTTATTGTTGTATCATTGCTGTTTTGGTGTTTATTTATTTATTTATTTATTTTAATTTATTCTAATGTAGAGGACTCATGTGTACAATTATTTTTTTATGATAGTAGTCTGTTATGATTGTCTCCATCATGTGGTGGAAAAGTTCAGTATTAGCCAAGAGACATCTGCATCTGGCAAACTTTACCTACTTTTTACACAGAGAAATTCTTCATTTAATTGGGAGAATTGCTGTAACTTGGGTCAGTTCCTGACATTTGAGATGAATGTAAATTGGCTGTGGAAAACATGCAGCATGTGCACAGATTGGGGCATCACTTTAATACAGACATCAATTCAGAGAGGCAGACACCATGTGTATCCTTCAGTCATTGCTGATGCTCATATCATACTATTTGCAGACTGTTAATGGGTCTTTGTTATGTTGATGTGGGGGTTCAAAATTCTTGTGGTTGTGCCATTCACGCATTGATTATTTATTGGTACAGAATACACCTAAGCATGATTAAAAACAAGCATTCATGTCTTCAAAAGCATTAATTTTTGTAGTCTTACCTAACCAAAAATCTAACTAACACACATTTAAGCAGTGTCTTCCAATAGCTCTGTTTTTGCCATATTAATGTGGTCAAAAAAAAAGACACATCAAGATTAGACTACACATTGGCAATATAACAGTAACGTTTTCCATAACAGCACGACACTTCGGAGTCTCTCAGCACTGTCCTGTCAGAGAAAGTGACTAAAGCTTGAAGAAGATGTCAATATGACACCCCAGTGTGTAATTACCCTGTTTGCTTTTCCCTCGTATCTAAAAATATGACAAAAGAAAGCTTTCTTCATATGGTGTTACTGTATTTTTACTTAAAACCCATGAAAAAAAACATCTAAAAAAAAACTCATCCTTTGTATTTGAGTCATTTAATTGGGCGATAAACTGATTATTATGATAATGAATTGTAATAACCTGCAGGTCAAGGGCTCTTTCTTATTTCGTCTCATGAATATTATATGTCATTAACCTAATCAGTGGTTAGTTTTCATAATCAATGTTTTTCATTGACCATACAAATGCACATTTTCAAATCAGAATTTACTTTCTCGTTAAATCTATAATATAGTAAGAAGTGTGTGCATTTCAGTGCTGACAGACATTACTGTCATTTATATTGGAGTCTGGAGCCATTTATTTAAGACAACATTGCTGTTTCTTCATCACTTGTCTGTATATTGATTGATTTATCTAAAATGTTTTACTGGTTGTAAAGTTGCTGTGTCTTTTTCTCTTTAGTTTTCATTATTTGTCTAGCCCAGAATATGTGAGGAAGAAGTGTTATTTTTTTTATTTTTTGAAAGTCAGAGCGTCAGGTTTTCTCTCGCACCTCTCCATTTATAAACACAACAGATATTATTTGATATATTCGACTAATAAACCAATCAAACCTTTTTTTTTATTCAGTGAATTATAATTATTGATAGCCTAGTTCTTATAAATGATCCGTTTCTCTGAAAGGTGAAGTTTCAGTTTCCTTGAACAGGGATTCTGTGGAGATTATTACGCAAGTATTTTAAAAAAAGAAGCTAATAATGATATTAAAGTTAAAGCTATATATTAAGGTTGATCACTGGTTTTTAGAAGTCTAACTCTATTACAAGAAAAGAAAAGAAAAGCATTTAGCATAATGTTGGTACATTAGCATAAAAATGCAAATGCAGAAAGTTTCTGATTTTATAAATGCTGATTTATACTGTACATTGAAAGTACAATCAAGAAAGTCTTCCTAAGAAGCAAGATTATTACAGCTGTCTGTGTATTATATACATAACACTTTTGTTAAACCCTTTAACAGGCATCATAACCATGTTTACGTTTTTACACATATCGTTCTTTAGTATAGGTTATACAAACTATTTTTTTTAATTGCTTAGAGTGGTGCGGGAAAACTAGTTAATGAAAAAAGACTCCTGTCTTAGATTAAGTGCACCCTTTAAGGGTTATGTAACCGTTCATTCATTTGTTTTCCTTGGGGTTAGTCCCTTTATTTATTATGGGTCGCCACAGCAGAATGAACCGCCAATTTATCCAGCAAATGTTTTACACAACGTATGTTCTTCCAGCCACAACCCAACACTTGGAAACACCCATATACTCTTGCATTCACACACACACTCTACGGCCAAGTTAGCTTATTCAATTCACCTTGTACTGTGTCCCTGGTCACTGGACTGTGGGGGAAAACAGAGCCCCCGAAGGAAACCCACGCCAACACTGGAAGAACATGCAAACTCCTCGCAGAATTGCCAACTGGCACAGCTGGGGCTCGAACCAGTAACCTTCTTGCAGTGAGGTGGCAGTACTAACCACTGAGCCACTGTGCCACCTGTTATGTATCAATTCTCACTATTAACTAGTGACTTATTACCTACTTATTATTAATGTCCGTAATCCTACCAATACCTAAACCCAATTACTACTTTAATCACCATTAATAAATTAGGAGTTTATTAGGGTAAAATTAATAGGTAC
Source organism: Danio albolineatus (assembly GCA_903798035.1). NCBI lineage: Eukaryota > Metazoa > Chordata > Actinopteri > Cypriniformes > Danionidae > Danio > Danio albolineatus. The sequence goes on along the minus strand of CAIGQQ010003388.1, from coordinate 2,794,800 downwards.
TGGATTATAAACTTCACCAAAAACAAAACTTCATCATTTACTTAACCTTCACTTGCCATAAACCTGTTTGAGTTTGAAAAAAAATGTTAGAAACCTGTAACCATTGACTCCCATACACTCTAAAATAAGGTGCTAAATAGCACCAAAACTGGTTCTTTGGCTCGTAATGAGGGGGGAACCTTTTTTGGTGCTATACAACACCTTAAAAAAATAGGTGCTATATAGTACTCTTGTCAAATGGTGCTATATAGCACCTATGTTTTAAGGTGCTCTTAATGTTACTTTACCCTTTCCGCAAATAAAGCCGGCATAAGAGTTATGAGAATTAGCTATAAGAACAAGTGCTTACCAGTGGTTCTTTACACAGTAAAAGTGCTATATAGCAGCTTAACCACCTTAAAGAACCACTGAAGAACCTTTATGGTGCTTTAAAGGTTCTTTACACAGTAAAAGTGCTAAATAGCACCTCAACCACCGTAAAGATCTACTGAAGAACCACTGAAGAACCTTTTTTTAAGAGTGTAGTAGGAAAAGCAAAGACTATTGAAGTCAATGGTTGCAGGTTTCCAACATATTACCCCCCCCCCCCCCCCCTTAAAAAAAACAAAAAAAACTTGTGTTATTTTGGACAGAAATGGAAAAACGTAACTCATAAAGGTATGGAGTCACTTTCATTTTAATTTTTGGGTGAACTGTCCCTTTATCTAAAATAAAGGGTGTTCATTATATTCATTGTAAGCGTCAGGCCGTTTCTTGGTTCACACTGTGGATTCACATGTACTGCTGTGTAAACGGGGTGATGTGTATATGGTTCTTGTCCTTGTTTTCAACTATTGAATAGCTTTAGGTGTGCTTGACAGCAGACGTGGATAAATGCTCACCATGACGGATGGTTGCTGTTGTCAGTAGCTGGGGATATTGACATGTTGAGGAAATTTGTCGTCCCGGACAGTGGATGACTGATGAATGCTCCCAGTGTTCCTTTCATCAGTACAGCTGTCAACACAAAAGAGATATAGGATTGTGCGTGTGCTTTCACATAAGTGTGTGTGAGTTGCCGTTTTCCCCTTGTAGGGGTGTTCTAATAACATATAGTGTTTGTTTGATCTCTAACTGTCTCAAGGTTATTGCTCTGTGTGAGGAAAGAAATTAATGTCAATGAAAAAAACAGCACGTCACATGCACCATTTTCTTTAAAGCAATAGGACACGGAAAATAAAATGCCCAGTCATATACACATCATAATGTTATTCAGATGCCGTTTTGTTCTGAGAAATGCAAAATATGTTAGGTTTTCAATCCATCAAGTGAAGGGTGACACTGTACTGTCAAGGTCCAAATGGATGGAAAACCAAACCCAGACTCATTGGAAATATGTGAATCTTTATAAATGTAAAAATCTGAAATATGTTGCTTTAAGCTAGTTTGGCTGTGCTTCTCATATCTACAAAAAGGACAGCTTATTGTGGGGGGAAATAAAATATAATATGTGTATGTTTTTCATTTGAATGGTGTTATTGAATCGATCACTGACTACGTGTACATGGACATCAGTAATCAAATTAATTGCCTTAATCTGAATAAGACAATCATATGATGGGGCTTACATGAGTTGCATTTTGAATGTTTCTTTCATGATCTGGTTTTACATGTTATGGCACATTATGGTATGACGTTTTTCAATTAACGTCATTTAGTCACCATGCTACGTTTCCTCCAGAGTTTTTAATTTGTCGACTTACTGTTTGCCACTTTCATTTAGGAACTTTTCATGCATGCCCCCCCCCCCCCCCCCCCCTCCGTGACAAACGAGATATTGGATGAGAGTATGAACTGGTGGAAGATTGTTGTTTTAATGGAATTTGATGCCGCACGCCAGATAGGAAAAAACTTCTGCATTTGGCGATGCAGGTTTCTGTGGTCCTTCACTTACTCGATAGGTGCAGAGAATGAAAAGTGAAAAGTGAAAACATGAAAAGTGTCAAACAGCTGTGTGTTTATGGAGTGCCCTGGCACAAAAGGCGGCGGAAATCTTACATGATGGTAATAGTTTGATTAAGGTGTTTACATGTCTGTACTGCACTTCAATAATGCGACTAAAATCAGCATACTCTACGACTCTTAATTCCATTTCTGTTTAGTTCGATTATGACCTTAATCTGATTAAATGAATGAAAAATCGCTGTTTACATTGTAGACCCTTAATTAGAGTATTGTATCAATCGTATTAAAATCGGATTATTGGTGTCCATGTAAATGTACTCACTGTTATTGGATCAAACGTATGAAGTAGCAGAAGTGTTTGATGCAGAAAAATTCTGCTTTCACAGGAATAAAATGTTAACAGGAATAATAGCATCAATATTAAAATAACATCACAGTAATAAAATAATTTTTCATATATATTTGCACCAGCTAAAACTGCTAAATTGAAGTGAACAAATATTTCACATTATTGTTTTGAGTTTTTGAAACAAAATGCACACTTCGTTCGTAGAAGAGACTTCTTTCAAAACCATTAATGCCTCATTCACACTAGCAGCAACTTTGTATCTGTCCATCACTCTGAGTGGCAATCTGCCGCAAATGCAGGTCTGTGTAGGTCTACAGCATGGAGAATACAACCGGCCTCAGAGCAAGCTAAGAAACGACCATGCTCAAGAAAGTTGCTTTTTATTTGCATAAACTTGAAGGATTCTCAATTTTGCTGCGTCGCTAGACCTAGTTGCCAACGGTTGCTGCCGCTCACGTAGACAGAGGTCGATAGAAGTCGCTCACTCTCTATTGAAATTAATGCTTTTTATTTTAAATACATAAAAATACAGTTTACGCCTTGGCGCTTGGTCTAACAAGGTTGTGCTTATTCTCTTAATGAGTTATGATGGTGTTTTGAGCATAATGTGCATTAAAACCAATCTGAATCTCATCTTCCATTCCCTTTAAGAGTCGGTTGTCTCATGCTGTGGCGCATTTGCTATTTACATGGCAGAGTTTGTAAGTAGAAAAACTGAATGCTCCACTTGCGCGAAAACAATTAAACAGACCATCTGCAGCGAGGATGAAGAACGAGCCTCTTCCATTCAGCCTCTTTACTTTTACTCTTTACTCTTTTACTTTTGTGCACGGAAACGTTGGAAACTCACTACACTAAAGACATCTATTCGCCTACATATTTAATTTTGCTTGTTAAGTGCAAAGATTTGTTTTAAAACTGTTTCTAAATTCTGTTCGAATTTCCAGCAAAGAAATAAATAAACAATAATATTGAAGTGTGGTCAAAAAACTGAATTCTATCCAAACACACGTCCTATTTGAATGCCCATATAGTATTGAAGATGTCTCCAAAACCGGACAGGTGGACAAATCTAAGCTTGTTTTATTAAAACAAATATAAATCTGCATATAAGAAACGATAATAGTAATAATAACATTATAATAATAATGCAAATTGTCAGAAATAAACTGAAAAATTGGATTTGCTATTTAAACAATGTGGAGCAAAAAGTAAAAATTAGTGTGCGCTGGTCTGAAAATAGCAACAAATTGTGCAAAACACATCTTGTGCCTTATTGCGCAGGGTGTATGATAGCCTTCTGAGTCTTTGTCAGACTCTCTTTGGCGAGTTGTGCTTTGGACTTCTTCCTATGTGCCGCTCTTCCTGATCTCATCTGTCTACTGGCCATATTGCGGCACTCATTTCAGCAGTGGTGTTCGGCTGTTTAAATTTGTTTATTTTTTGTACTTTCTTGCACCTGTTCCTCTGTGGTGTCAACTCATTAATAAATCATCACTTGTGCTTCGATTCCTCCTTGTTGATGTTTTTTTTTTCATCCGCTGTGTGAAGCATATGCTAGAATAGTTGCCGGTTCATTCCACTGTGGTGACCCCTGATGAATAAGGGACTAAGCCAAAGGAAAATGAATGACAGTTGTTTTTTAATGAAGCTGAATATCCATAATTTATTCCTACAATGACTGCAGTCGTTTGAATGTCTGGCATTTCTTTGTGTTCGCTCTTGAATCATGCCTAACCTCAAGCAAAGAGCTCATTATGTGTGAACACTGATGATATCTCCCAGTCCTTTACATTGTTTTTGTCCAATATGATTTTTCTGACCATGTTTGATAGGACTCTGTATTATTTATAGGGGTCTGGTTGCTTGGAGACCTAATGGAGGCTTCCCTCTGGTCCTGTGTGTGATTAACTGCATTTAATGAATGGGACATTATGACACAAACAGCAGAATTAATCTCATAGGGCTCTGGACCCGTTCAGGAATCAGATTTGCAGTCGCACTGAAATGGAACAGACCACCATAGATTTGACCAGCGGGTTTGGTTACGAACAAAAGCTTTTATGACAGTCCAGTGCTGTCATTTATGAAGACATGTGTCTGAGTTAACGTGATATTGTGGGTTAAATGCAGACTAAGCTCTGTCAAAAGCATCTGTGAGATCTTTTAAACTCGTCCCTGAGCTCATCATCGCAAAATGTACTTTTGCAAGTTCAATGATGTGAACTTGTCTCATTTTGCTGAAAACTGTTGGGTTCTTTTTTTTTCAATTCTTGTCAAACCCCACAAAACAACTGCTCTGAGCTGGACACAGCACTTCAGTGATTTCCCAGAAAATTTTCAATCAGGTGTAGGTCAGGACTCTGGGCTGCCCATTTCATTTTTTCTGCTTCAGAGCTTCAGAACTGTTTTGCTTATTTTGCTGTGTGCCAGAGCTCATTGTCGTGCATGGCAATTGCTGTCTGATTGAGTGATTAACACAGGTCAGTAACCACATGTTGCTGAAGGAGCCTCAGCTACTGTAAATGTTGTAGTGCGTTTACTTTGGCCCAATCCCAATTCTACCCCTTAGCCCTTCCCCTTACCCCTACCCCTCGTTTTGCGCGTTCACGTCAAGGGGTAGTGGTGTCCCAATTCTCTTTAGCTTGAAGGCGTAGGGCTAAGGGCAAGGGGTATACACCCCTTCGAACGAAGTTTTTTCAGGACCACACTTAAAACGGAGGGGTAAGAAAATGTCCCAGAATGCACCTGCCACAGCGGCAGGATAGCGGAACCCAGAGGTAAGGAGATACACATATTAGTATTTTTTGTCATTATTACGACTTTTTACGACAAACTAACACATGTTTTAATATACTCATAACCGCGTTTGTGTTTTACTGTCATGCTTTAAAAAAAAAAAAAAAAAACGCAAAAAAAATGCTAAATTTCGCGATCTATAATCCAAAATAGTGACTCATGTACAGCTGTCTCACAAAATTCTGACACATGATGACAGTCGAATACCCTGTCAGTAATGTCTAGTGTCTGGGAATGAGCTTTTTACAGCATCTGCTATAATGTTAATGTTGTTTTCGTGTGTTTACATAGATGAGTATGGCCACGGAGTAAATGCACAGTATAATTACGATCTTATTGCCACATTAGATCGTTATGATAACATAATATACGCCTTCAGTGATTTCCTGAAGATAAACACCAAAAAATAACACAACTGGAATAACTACAGCAGTCGTGATCGTCTGATCTCATATGAAGCAAGAGATCATGATGACATGATGATGTGTACAGGTGTTGAAGTACTGTCCCAATTCTTAGGGGTAAGTTTTGAAGCCCTTCCCCTTAACCCTTGGTTGTAAGGGCCAAGGGGAAGGGGAAGGGCCAAGGGGTAGGGGTACAAAAATAGAATTGGGATTGGGCCTTTGCCATATGATGTAGTTGTGTAAAAGACTCAATAACTGCTGCAGAAAACATACCTCAAACCATGACTATTCCTCCTTCACCTTTCTTTTACTTCATTGCACACTTTTTGATTCCACAATGTATCAGACGCAAATAGGTTACATTTTCATCAGTGAAGTGAACTCTGGACTAGGATTATTTTAGCAAATGAAAACAAAATTTAAGACTAAAGCTATTAGTCAAAAATGATTTTCATCAACTAAAATCCTTTAAAGAAAAAAAAATCACAATATATTAAAAACTAAAGCTAAATTAAACTTATAACAATAGCAGAAAAATGAACGGAAGTTCTGTATGTTATTAAAAGTATACTGTATTAATGTCTTCATAATTAATAAGCACTTCGTCTGTGGTGGGAATTCTAACATCCATGCTGTTACAGAAACTCCTGCAGATGTGCTTTTACAGACAAACACATCAGTCAAGAGCAAGATTATATACGAACACATCTTTTCTTGATAAGCATAAAGCATCTTTTTCTATTTCTTCTTTTGTTAAAAAAAAATTAAAAATAAGGATGCTTAGGTACACATACAATGTGATATTTAAATTGAAGAAGTTTGTTTAAACTTAATAAAAACTAAAACAAAGTTTGGTCTGATAGAGGTTTGGTCAATGCAGAGACTATCAGTACGAATTCTCTTAAACATTGAGACGCTGTATACAGATTCTAACCAACAGGTGTGCGGTTGAACTGACTGACCTTTGAGATTCTCCATATTATGCTTTCCTCTTGTGAATTGTGGGTTCTTTTTTTAAGGGCTTGAATGGGTTATTGACATTGCAAGAATGCAATTTGTTTTAGAAATAACATATTTTGAGGCTTTTAGTTACTAAAGGCTCGTACACACCGGGACGCTTTGCGTTTGCGTTTATCGTCGGCGTTTTTCGAGACGTTTTTTAGCATTCAAGCCCAAGCGATTTTCTCTGGCGTCGAGCAGAAGAGCATGCAAAATCACTCCTTGACGTTAGATGGCGCACACGGTGGCGCCAAGCTTCTGACACCCGCTTGTTACACAGAAGAAGAAAAGAGGACGTTTACACGCTTGTTGCTGTGATTGGCAAAGCATAGATGGCTCAAGTAGCAGCTCTAGCGATGAAGAAATAATTATTGTTCACCAGTGCAGTAAGCAGCTCCACGTTCATATCGCCTCTGGGCACCTGCGCTCGCATTGACAGTTTTGCGCTTGAGCGCCTCCAAGGGGTGTTTACTGTAACTTCAGCGGCTCCGTACACGTGAACAAAAGTCGCAATCTGATTGGTGGAGAAGGTTTTCACGCGGGGCGTCAAAACAAAAAAACGAGCATGAGGCGTTTCTTTAAAAATGACGCTTTTGCGTCTGGCGTTTTGCGCATTGGTGTGCACGATCACATTGACGCCCTTTATTTAGTCACGAGGCGTCAAACGTCGACCGAAAACGCGAGCAAAAAACGTCTCGGTGTGCACGGGCCTTTAGACTGCTAGTTAGACTGCCAGTTAGTCACTTTCAGACTACCAGTTAAGTGGAGTTTATAAGATAATTAAATAAATTACAACAAGGAAAATTCTTACAGATAGCGGTTTGTCTAAGATCTTAACTTAAGGTGTGATATGTTAAATTAGAAAGTCTTAGGAATTGAGAAAATTAGCAAACTCTGTAGTCAAAAAGTCCTAAATTCTGTCATCAAGGCTGACAATCCACTCTCAGACAGGATGCGAATTACAGGGGTGTTTGGCAGGGAATTGAGCCCCTTAATTAGCATTTAAACCCCTCCTGAAGGACGTCAAAACAAGAAGTATGGGGGGTCAGCCTTTTAATCGTGAGAAATAGTTTTCTTTGAACTGTATCTCAAATAATGGCAATGTTTATAGTTTATATAATATAATGCATGCAATACGTTTTACTATCCCTATAATAGTTCATATCATTGTGAATTAGAGATCTAGGGTACTGATAGACATTGCAAGTTTTCCCAAGACACTTTTCTTGTAAAATCAGTGTTTGTATCTTCATATAGCCAAGAAATAAAATAAAATTAAACACATAGTTGTAACTTTGACCAACTCCTTTTCAACTACTTCTTTGACTTGCAACTTCTGAACTAACAAATCAGAGATTACCATAGGTCAGAATACCCTAAATATCCATTAAAACACTGAAAATTCTGTATGTTTTATTAATCGATTTGAATATAATTTATATAAATGTATTTAATTCACTGAAGCATGTTTTGCTCATATTGACATAACCAAAAAAGTTGACCCTCCTTGACCGCAAATGTATAATAATAACAGTTGTGTGGTACAGTCCTGCCCTTTCTCCATTGTGATTTGACAGCTAGCTCAAAAGTGCTCAAAAAATATGATGATACTATTGAGAACAACAGAAAACAAATGCTACGTGGTGTTGGTGGACACGCAGCTCAAAGATAAGTCTTAAATTTTTTACATATGTTTTTGTAATATCACCCTATCTGCAGTTAAAATAAGATAACACACTTTGGAAATGCTGTCCGGTAATACAGTAACATTGGTCCCAAATGTTCTCCTTACTGAAATTGCCATGGTTATTAAACAGTTAAGATATTTCTGTAATAAAAGCCTGCTCAGGGTGATCATTACTGAATCCTACTGTACTGTATGATTACCTATGACTTTTAGTAATTGCATATAAGAGACCTGCTGAAGTTTTGTTTACTAAACAAGAGGTTCCAATAAAATGTGCACTTATTAATATTATTATTATTTTATGTTAAGGTGAGAGTTATTATACTCTCAAAATCATTCCACATAAATAGCAAAAAGTCAGCAGATTCTGGCTACATCCACACTGCAGGCAAATGTGGTACAAATCTGTTTTGACAGTGTGAACAGCCCAAACCGCATGGAACCTGATCTTTTTTTATTTGAGATTTGTACCACTTTGGCCCCGTTTACACAATCAGGTCTTGATGCCCAGTTCCAATTTGTTGCCTATATCTGATTTTTTTTTTTTTTTTTTTCCTTTCCGCTTACACGTTCTTTGTATTGTGACCCATATACGATTTATGCGTTTACACTTGCCATACAATTCACTACGTCGTGCATACGCAAAGGTGGGTTCTAGCATCTGCGCCACAGTGATGGAAGAACTTGTCTTGCTTTTAGCTCTGCAAAATATGTGAAGTTCGCTCCAATTTATTTTGAGGCAGAGGAGGAGCAAAAGGGCCGTCATCGCTGGTTGCACCTATTTTATAGGTTTATATATATGGTGTCCTTTACTGACTCATCTCCCCACAGGGCAAGCAGGCAGGCAACTTCTGTCGTCGACCACTGATCACTTTCCTCCTCCATGTTTCCTTTGTTGTTGGTTACCATTTCAGTGTCTCCACACACACTCTTCCCTCTTATGTTATTAAACCGCGGAGAGGTACCACATTGTTGCAAGTTACTGTAAATGATGTACAAAACGAAATGTCTCAATAAATCTGATCTGCCTGTTTACATGATAGTCGCATTGTCACATATGCGATTTATATCTGATTTATTTCCACATATGAAGGAGGCCTGAAAACGATCTCTGAATATCCGATATGCATTTTTTTCTGCTTACATGGTCAGAACAGATCCGATCTGTGTCACACGTGAGCAAAAAATCGGAATTGAGTCACATTTAAGTGACAGTGTAAACAGGGCCTTTTAACTGTAGTATTAAATCAGACACAGATCGGATAAAGGGCAGACTCAAGCACTCAAACTCCCCTTCTGCACGTGTCTGGTGTTTTGATAATGGAGTAAGTAAGGGATAATCAACGGCTTGCCTTGCGTTAAAGGATTTTAATGCACGATGTGGAGGCAGCGCGTCGTGTGGTCGCCTCCGCGAAGTGCATTAAAATCCTTTAACGCACGGCAAACCGTTGATTATCCCACTTATTCCATGGTCATTTGCCAAGGTAGGCCTAAATTTAAAATAGTTTTGCTGTTTGCTGAGCAACGTTTGTCCGATTTAGTTTTTTTTTTTTTTTTTTTTGTCAGTTTTTTACATGTTAGATTTTCTAGTCCCTCCGCTGAATCAGCTGTGACAGGCTGACAGGCAGGCAGACAGAGAGAGAGAGAGAGAGCATGTGCGTGCTGTTTATACCTGCTAATACTATTAAGATGCGATTTCATTAGTCCGATCACAAGTGGACAAATAAGACATTCACAGTAACGTGTTTCTTTTGTCTTTCTACCACTTCTCTGACGAGGGAGGATCTGTATAATAGCTTTTTTTCCCCCTTAACATTACCTTTAATACTGCGAAAGCTGGCATACCTACGGTATAGCAGAATTTCCGCGATTTATATTTCATAATAAACATACAAATCTTATAAAAGATACCGTATCAATTAAATACGCATTTTCAAGTCAAGTGTACTCTAGACTAGAGTCTTTGAAGCAAAAAAGTCAGTTCAGAAATCTCTGCTGTTAAATATACGTGAACTCTGCATAATGAAAAAACATATTAGGACAGGTAGGAGAACATTCTGCTTTATTTATCTTCTTTAAAACAAAAGCAATCAGCCAAACACGCAGGATCAGTGTAATATTACATTATTTACGCTCATAGATTAATTATGAAACTTATCTTTGTGATCTGCCAAAAAAATACACCTGAGAAACAAATAATAGGTTCAAATGTCCAAAGACTGACCGTTAGATACACCAAAGATTAATTATATATCCTGTTTTAACAACAGAGATGCAAGAGATAAGATCCAGCGGCGTAGAACCGGAGATTCTCTGGCCGATGTAAAGCTTCCGTCGGGGGGAGCCGTTCGCGGAGCTGCCGCTGACCGCCTGGAGCTTCTAACATTTTGTAAAGCGGGCTTTTCTTACACACAAACTGCCGATTTGACTTTAAAATAACTACATTCTCGATTGGAAATCTCTTAAAACTTGATTTTGTGGCATAGTTTATGAGTATTTTCCTAATTTTGTGGATTTCCTGTTCGCCATTAATAGCCCTCATCGGTTTCATACGCAGCACATGTGAGTTGCTATAGTAACTGTAAACGTTTGGGAGAAGCGCATTTATTTTCTAACTGTGATCAAAACTGACTGGAACTACCTGTGCGTTTCAACGAAAATAATGCACACCCTTCAGCCAATCAGAATCAAGAATTTCAACAGACCATAGAATAAAATGAAATAACTTTGCAAACAGAGATAAACCAACTCCGTCTTCACAGTTCAGTCTGCTCATTTAACCTTGATGAGTTTACTACACCGGTGGTCAGAAAGATGCGCACCACGGTTGTAATCAATCACAAATCATCAGTGATTTCACAAGAGACTTATTTTAGGTTTCAATTGGCAAAATACACGTTAGTAGTAGCAGAACAACCCTTTACAGTTGATGAAATACATCACTGTTGTCTGTGAAAAGGACAATAATCGTATAAGCATAATCTGACAATGTGCTTACTTCATACAGTAGACAGATTGCATGTGCATAATTAGACATTTTGTTCTTTATCACATGCGGGTCAATTTAGGACCATGATCTGTTCACACTGCAAATCTGATATTGGCCACATTTATAACAACAATGTGAACAGCTATGCAAATAATAATAATAGTCAGATCTGAGAAAAACTCTAAGCACTAAGCCTCTGTCTCTCCCTAGTAATAGGGAATTTAAGGCAGCACACTCCAGTCATTTTATCCTGCACTCTTAATGAGTTAATTAAATGAGCTGCATTTTACATGCAATTATCCAAAAAACATCACATTCCTGGAATCGAAAACATTTCCCTGTACGCCACTGTGCAATTACCATATTGTTAAGCAAATTATAAACAAGGGTCAAGCTTGTGTCCTATAGCTTCAGCCGCTCCAACTTTATCTCAGCAGTGTTGGTGAAGCAGGCTGTTTTTCCGGCTGGCCAGTTTGATGAGTCATTTGCTAATTGCATACTGGTGGGGGCAGCAGCAGGACTGAGGATCTCTCAGCAGCACTTGTAGCCCATGTGCAGGCGTGCACCCGAGGACCTGTGCCTCGCTGATGAAAAGTGATAACTGGCGGCAGGCCTCCAGGACAGACGGGACCCCACTGTGGCCCGCACAGTGCACACTAGAGTCACCGCAGATGAGTCATCGTGACCTGTGACCACTGCAGGAGGTGTTGCGAGCAAAGTTCAGCAGCTGCTGGTGGAAAGCCACAGGCCTGAGTTTAGGAGGAGGAGTTGAGTCAGCGCTCACAAACAGAGAGTGTTTGTGATAAATATATGGGAGTTTATCGAAGGTAAAGGTTTCTTTCCATTCCCTTTACAAATGTTTTTGATGAAATAAACTAGTAATGACACTTGTTGATCATTTGTGGGGGTTTAATGTTCCAACAGTTTTGAGTGTAATTAGTTCCAAAGCACTTACTGTAATTTAATTTAGGTAATTGTTTTAATTATTCATTCATTCATTTTCTTTTTGGCTTAGTCCCTTTGTTAATCAAGGGTCGCCACAGTGGAATGAATCGCCAATTTATCTGACATATGTTTTACGCCGCGCATGCCCTTCCAGCTGCAACCCATCACTGGGAAACATCCATACATGCACATTCACACACATACACTACGGACAATTTAGCTCACCCATTTCACCTGTACTGCATGTCATTGGACTTGTTGGGGAAACTGGAGCACCTGGAGGAAACCCATGCGAACACGGGGAGAACATACAAACTCCACACAGAAATGCCAACTGGCCCAGGCAAGGCTCGAACCAGCATCCTTCTTACTATGAGGCGATCGTGCTACTCACTGTGCCACTGTGATTATTTAAATTTATTTTATATTTTATATATAGAGGGAGACAGGAAGCATTGGGAGCAAAGCGAGGGGAAGGATCCACAAATGACCTCGAGCTGGGATTAAAACTCGGGTCACGGTGAGCACATCAGTGCTATACTGTATGTTGGCACACTTTACCACTAGGCTATTTAATATTTGTTTGAACATTGTTTGGTTTGGTAATGTAACCATAATAATTATAATAATAGAAATTTTTAAAAAAATGGAAATCCTGATGGATAAAATAGGGATTTAGACAGTTGATACTCTAAAAGACATTGAGCTGTTGAATTCTGACAGAAGTATAGGGCCCCATAATGCAGGTATATTCGATTTGTGTGTGCAATTAAATAAATGGAATCACAGGAAGGTGATAACTGTAATAGTTACATCAGATAGTAGAGGGTTGTGTGTGTGTTTAGAATACATTGTATTTGTAAATCATTTAGTGGAAATGTTGTATTTTTAGGAATTATAGGGTGGTTTTCTAATGTTGGATTTCACATGTTGTCTTTTTGTGGCTGCTAATGTATAGCAGATCTCATTTTCCTAAACCAAAATTCTTCTAAGAGAGACAGTAAATACTACCTTGATTATTATTATTATTATTATTATTATTATTATTATTATTATTATTATTATTATTATTATTATTA
>CAIGQQ010003388.1:2760904-2778884 GCA_903798035.1 Danio albolineatus | reverse complement strand
GGGGGATGAGTTTGCAGCCCTTGGAGAATCGATCTACCACGACGAGGATGGTGGTGTATCCTCCAGATGGTGGTAGGTCTGTGGCAAAATCGACTCCTAAGTGGGTCCAGGGCCGGCGAGGAATGGGCAGCGGTAGGAGCTTTCCTTCGGGTAGATGGCGAGGAGTGGTGGTGACGGCGCAGACCGAGCATCCCCGGACATACTGGGAGACGTCGGTGGCCATGTTGGGCCACCAGTACCTGGCACGAAGGAGCGAGAGGGTTCGCCTGCTGCCCGGGTGTCCTGAGCCGAGGGATGTATGCGCATCCTCCAGGAGACGGGTACGGAGACCGGCTGGTACGTAGATGAGGTTAGGGGGACGCTCAGGTGGAATAGGCTCTCCCTGAGTGGCGGCACGGATTTCCTCATCCAATCTCCAAAGGATGGGAGCCAAGAACACCGTTGGAGGGAGGATAGGCTCAGGGGTATCAGAAGCAGGGTCAGGTGAGTAAAGGCGTGAGAGTGCGTCTGCCTTGATGTTCTTGTGGCCGGGCTGGTAGGTGATATGAAAGTTAAAGCGGTTGAAGAAAAGGGACCAGCGGGCTTGACGGGCATTGAGTCGGTGGGCATTGCGGAGGTACTGAAGGTTTTTGTGGTCTGTGAGGACAGTGACGGGTGTCTTGGCTCCCTCGAGCCAGTGCCGCCACTCTTCAAAGGCCAGCTTGATGGCTAGTAGCTCACGGTCTCCAATACCATAGTTCTGCTCTGCCGGGCTCAGCTTCCTGGAGAAGTACGCACACGAGTGAAGAGCAGGGGGTTCACCAGACCACTGCGATAGTATGGCTCCAACTCCTACATCCGCTGCATCGACTTTCACCAGGAAGGACTTGGCAGGATCAGGATGACGTAGGATTGGAGCGGAGGTGAATTTGGTCTTGAGAAGGGCAAAGGCCTTATGGGCACTGGGATTCCAAGACAGATCCTTGGCCCCTCCCTTGAGTAATGAGGTTAACGGCGCAGATAGTAGGCTGTAGTTCCTGATGAATCTACGATAGAAGTTCGCAAATCCCAGGAACCTCTGGAGCTCTCTCACAGTCCGAGGTTCCGGCCACTTGGCCATGGCCTCGACCTTCCCGGTCTCCATGCGGACCCCCTCAGCGGAGATCACGTACCCGAGGAAGGAGACGGTGGACTGGTGGAACTCGCACTTCTCGGCTTTGAGGAACAGGTGATGCCTACGGAGCCGTTGTAACACTTGAACAACATGGCTTTGATGGTCGGCCAAATTACTTGAATAGATGAGGATATCGTCGATATAAACAATGACAAATTTATGAAGGAGGTCACGGAAGATTTCGTTCATAAAGCTCTGGAAGATGGAAGGACTATTGGCTAGGCCATAGGGCATCACCTGATACTCGTAATGGCCGGTGGGTGTGATGAAGGCGGTTTTCCACTCGTCCCCTGCTCGGATACGGATCAGGTTGTAGGCGCTGCGGAGGTCCAACTTGGTGAAGATCTGGGCGTCCCTGAGCTCCTCCAAGGCCGCGGGCACAAGGGGCAAGGGATATGCGAACTTCACCGTAGCTTCATTCAGGACACGGTAATCAATGCAGGGCCTTAACCCGCCGTCCTTCTTGGTGACAAAGAAGAAGCTGGATGCAGCGGGAGAAGTGGATGGCCTGATGAACCCCTGATGGAGGGCTTCCTTGATGTATTCGTCCATCGCCTCGTACTCAGGACGTGACAGAGGGTAAATACGTCCGTGGTGTAGTTTGGCGTCGGGCAGCAGGTCGATACTACAATCACAGGACCGGTGAGGGGGTAACTGTGTTGCTCTTGATTTGCTTAAGACATCGAGGAAGGAATGGTAGGGCTTCGGGATGGAGGACAGAAGGGGTTCCGGTGGTGGTTGCATGGTGGTTGAGTGCACAGGTAGGGCAGATTGTTCAGGAGTTGGGGCAGTTGTTGTCGTCGAGCGGCAGAGATGGTCACTGCACTCAGGACCCCAGGATTGCACCTCTCCTGTGCTCCAGTCTATGACAGGGTGATGCTGGATGAGCCACGGACGACCCAGCACGACATCGACATTAGCTTGAGGGAGGACGAGGAGGATTAGATTCTCTCTGTGGTGAGGAGAAATGAGTAGTGTTACCTCCTTTGTTCGTCTGGTAATCCTCCCATCGCCCAATGGTGAGTTCTGAATGTTCGAAAAGTGGTCTCACTGTAGACTGAGGGTAACCGGTGCTTGGCCAGAAAGTGGGAGGATATGAAGTTCCCGGCGGCTCCCGAGTCCACCAACACATGCACGGGGAGAGTACGAGAATGAATGATTAGTTTGGCAGCTAGATGAGGCATATGAGATACGGCAGGAGTTAGTGAAAACGCACTCACCATTGGACGAGGGGGACGAACCGGGCAGGCGGCGATTTGATGGGAAGCCTCCCCACAGTATAGGCAAAGTCGGTGTTGGATTCGACGTTGGCGCTCAGCTACTGTCAGATGTCGTGCGTCAGTGAGCATGGGCTCGTCGTGGCTCATCGGTGAAGGTGGTGGTGACTGTGGCTGGACAGGAGGTATCCGAATGTCAGGAGAAGGTGGGACACAGGCGGACAGGTGTTGAGAGACGGAGATGGCCTTTTTAATAAAGGTTTCAATTTGGGCATTGTCGTCATAAATCACCATCTGTCGTCGGATGTCAGGGTGTAATCCTCTCCTGTAGGCGGCAAGAAGTGCCACTTGGTTCCAGCCACTGCCAGCGGCGAGAGTGCGGAATTTCAGGGTATAATCGTGGATGTTGGTGGTTCCTTGGCGGAGATTAATCAGTTCGTCATGAACCGACATCGGGGTAACAATAGCCCCGAACACTTCCCGGAAGTGGGCAGTGAATGATGCATAGGAGGATAGAGCCGGACTCTTGGAGGTCCAGAGCGAATCAGCCCATTGCAGCGCCTTTCCAGTGAGTAGCGAGATTATGTAGGAGATCTTGGAGGCTTCGTTTGGGAACCGTGGTGAGTTCGCCTCGATGTAGAGCGAACATTGGAGAACGAAGCCGCTACATGTGCTCGGCTCGCCGCCATAGCAGAGTGGATGAGCCAGCGGCGTGTTGGTGATGGAGGGGAAGCTAGGCGCTGCAGCAGATGAAGCGGAGGGCAAATTCGAGGAAGTCATCATCACTAACTCAGCGAATGGATCAGGGGATCCAACAACAGTCTCCATGAGACGGGTGAGTGAAGGATTTTCTGATAATGGCGTTGAGTGGTTTGTTTACTTCCGGGAAAGTCGAGGACTTGATCTCTTCAGTTTCTTCGGTCGGGTATCCTGTCACGCTCAGAAGGACGAGAGGAGTCAGACATACAAAAAGCAGTGTTTTATTAACTGATTTTAGAATGTCACTAGAAGAAGGCATTAACTTGGACGAATGATAGGGTTAGGGATCCATTCAGGGTAGGTATATCTCAGAGTACTTAAAAGTCACTTCCCTGATAGGAGTTGCAAAGAAGATGATCCGTGTGGAGCACAGGAGGGTGTCCAAGAGGATGGTGAAGGTAGGCGAGGTGGAGCGTGTCCATAAGTGATACCCGACGAAGGGCTAGTGGCAGAGTGAGGCTTAAATAGGTGAAGGCTAATAGGCTGGTGATGGTGCACGGCTGGAAGCTGGTCTCGGTGATTGTGATTGAGGAGCTGGTGATGAGTGACGAGATGAGTGAGGAGCTGGGGATGTTACAACTATTTACTCACTTACAAATGTACTTACTATTTACTCACACTCAAGTGGTTCAAAACGATTATGAGTTTCCTTTTTTGACAGCAAAAGTCATAGATAAATAATGCAGTCCCTTATTTAAAGTAGGGGTGCTGATTGAGATTTGAATATGATTTGCAAGACAACTATCAGTTTTTCATTCGGTTTGTTGATTATAGATTTAACACAAAATTATTCATATTTCCAAAAATTAACTATGAACGTGAGTTTACAAATTGTGAAATATCACTGATAAATCAATAAGATAATTCACAAAAAAATCTGAATTGGTTCAAGTTTGTTCTCCATTTCATTCCTTCATTTTCCTTCAGTTCCTTATTTATCAGTGGTCACCACAGTGAAATGAACTGCCAACTATTCTGGGTTTTGCATAGCAGATGCCCTTTCAGATGCATCACCCATACACTCTCACATTCACAACACTCTTACCCTACGGCTAATTTAATTCATCCAATTCACTTACAATATAGCGTCTGTCTTTGGACTGTCAGGGAAACCAGAGCACCTGGAGTAAACCCACACGAACATGGGGAGAACATGAAAACTCCACATAGAAATGCTAACTGGGCAGCCGGGGTTTGAACCAGCAACCTTCTTGCTGTGAGGTGACAGTGCTAACCACTGAGCCACCATGCCACCCTTTTCTCCACTTATTTAACAAAAAAAGATTGATTCATGGCTACTTTTGACTTTATCCCTACTTCAAAATCAACATTGAATGTATTTGCGTACACAATGTATGTTCCTGCTTACATTGTTAACAATTCATCAGTCATAAGAGGCAACACAATTATTTAAAAGTGTTGTGTTTGCCCGCATCCATTGCTTTGCTCTCCACCATGAGCATAGACGAATCAGTCTGTGTCGAATGCTGGTCCTGCTGACTGTGCTGACCTTTATTCAATAGCTGTTCTGTATTCTTGTCGCCTGTTCCTTTACTTTTGATAATGCTCACCAGGAGTTATTGACTTATGGGCTTCAGTTCCACGGATCTGGGGGACAAAGGAAAAAAAAATGTTGCTCTCCCGTGATGGGCGCTGCAAAAATAACCCAGATATTATCTTCAGTATAAGTAACACATGGCTACCTTCAAAGCTTAAAGAACCGAGAAAGTATTTGTTGATGAAGTTACCACAGGAACCAGCAGGGAAAACTGTGAAATAGAAATCGAAACAGTGCGTACAGTGATAAATTGCCAGTCAGGAAGTAAATAGCTGACCTAATTGTTAGAGCAATTAGTTCAAGTAATTATTTTCCCTTCTTACGTAAATGGAAACCACATCTGATTGTAGTGGATGAAGGGTCACGGATGGTCCATTGAATGCATTACTGAGCAAGATAAACAACCGGAATATTTTATTTAATTAAAAGACAAGGGCTGTTTATAATCACTCTCTCTCTCTCTCTCTCTTGTTTCTGTATACTTTGTTTGTCCCTGATGGTTCGGTCTATATAAGAAAAGCACTCCAGATCGAGCCCATTGCCCTGCCAGCAGTGCTCCAATCAGAGTCAGCCAAGGTGTTAAGGCCATCAGGTTTTTTGGACGGGAAACTCTGAATGGCGCTGATTTGCCTGTGCTGGAAGGTTGTGAAACAGAGTGCTCGGGCTAATCAGTTCAGTCGTTCTCTCTCATCAGGCCGCTGCACTTCAGCCTCGCCTCTCGCTTTGACCCCAAAACGCAACTCCAAATGAAAACATTAGCACGCTGTGGTAAATCATGCATTGTCGTCACATTGGATATTATTTGGCTGCTGGGATGTTTTGCATTTGTTATGTGATGCTGCTTGGAATTAATTGTTTCATGACTTGTGTGGAGTTGCACACGTGGAATGTTTGGTGGTGGTAAAAAAAAAAATCGGTCAAATTTACACTGTTAACGAGGAGACATGGAAAGTGGTCTTGAACAGTGTTAATTCTTCCTCAATCTGTGCATGTCACAGGCTAATACAATGCAAGGTTGTGCATACTGTAGCTCATTGGTTCAAGTGCAGGCTAGCCCACATCAACCCGTCTATTGACCCTGAGTGCGGAAGGTGTCATTCTGGTTTAGCTACTTTAATCCATATGTTTTGGTCCTGTCCTTCCCTCTCGGTGCCAGCTATTACCACTGTTGATCGGTGTCCAATTATTGGTTTATTTGGGGTTCTCCCACCCAACCACAAGTTACCCTCTCATTTTGTAGACTTTATAGGCTTCTTAACCCTTCTGGCTAGGCGAATAATTCTTCTGAACTGGAAGAGCCTTTACCCTCCTTCTCACACTTGTTGGATAAGAAATGTTCTTTAATTTATGAAATTAGAGAAAATCAGTTACTCTCTTCACCACTCTAGCACTATTTTCATTAAATTGTGGGAACCCCCGCAAAAATGTCCAAACGGTTCAGCTTGACCCTGCTGCTTCTGATTAAGTCCCCAACCCCCAACTCCCAGCTTGGTACTGGATACCAGTTCTGGTCAACGCATTGAAGACTTATTATTATTATTAATATTATTATTATTAATTATTATTATTATTATTATTATTATTATTATTATTATTATTATTATTATTATTGTTATTGTTATTTGCTCAAAACACTCTTCAGTGTATTTGCTTATTGTTACGTTTATGTTGTCCTTTTTGTATATTTTTGTAATGTGTTTTCCAATGTATAAATAAAACATAAAAAAATGCACTGTAAAAATAATCTGTAAATTTTTTTTGCCAGTTTTGATTTTGATTGCCAGTTTTTCACAAAAAAATTCATGATTATTCTGGTAAACTACCATATTTCAATAATTTATAGTGTTAATAGACCAGTCTTTTAAAGTCCTAACATCTACATCTAACATCCTATCTTTTATCTATTCCTGTATTTAACTATATTTCATGTGTTCGCAGTGTTTATTTATTAATTTATTTTTTGACAGGTTGTTTTACTATAGTTTCAAGAGTTCACACTAAGATAATACTCAACTGTGGTAGCAGCTTTGGCATGCTGTCCTAGGAGAGAACCCTGAGCTCGGAGATAGATGAGCTCAAGGTTCTCACCTGGTCAATGAGCATTAGGAGGGATACGAGATCAGGTCTTTCTCGAGTGCCCCCTTTTGTACTTTGGCTAATATGGTGGTTCTGATTAATTCAATATGAATATGTTAAGTGATTGTGACTGTTATTACGATTTATTTATGTGCATGTTTTTAGACCGTGGGAGGAAACTGGAGGAACCGGAGAAACCCACGCAAACACAGGGAGAACATGCAAGCTCCACACAGGGAGTGCTGACTGGCTCAATTAGAACTTGAACCTATGGCCCGCTTGCTTTTTTTTTTTTCCTGCTTACACTTACATGGGCCAAATCCGATCTGTGTCATATGGGAGAAAAATTGAGTCACTTGAATCATGCAGTGTAAAAGCAGTAGCCCTTCTAAAAGTACTCTAAAGTATCGAGTAGCAAGAATTACACTGTGCAATTCTTATGCGTTTACATGCAATTTGTGTGTGTGTGTGTGTGTTTGTGTGTGAAAATGTAACATTCTGTTGTGCATTTAGTTATTACTGTATTTAAGGTTATTTCGGTCATCATACATTAGATATCTGTCATCTTCTTATCAGTGGTATGCAGTCTAAACAGTCTCTGAGTCATTGTGTGTGATCCTGGACATCTTCTTGGACACTTTTAATGCTTCCAAATGGTTAGCTGCTTTTATGGAGCATCCCTGTCTTGAGTTTGTTCAGTATGATGTTTTCGTGTGTTGCTTTCGTTTTACCTGCTATCTATTAGAAACGGAGACTTTACAGCCATCTTATAATGTACCTTTTCCTATATACACTAGTATGGGATGCTGGAATGAAATGATGATGGCTTGCTAAAATTAATGCTATAACCGCTTGCCATAACTGTCTGACAGACAGCATGCAAGAGAGGCATGACATGTCCTGGTGACGTGAAGCCAATCACAACACATTAGGTTAGGTGACTAATCAGAGCCCTTTGAGGGCGGGCCTTATAGGAGGAACCAAGAAATATGATGGTCGTTTCCATGTTTGCTCAGTAGCTGTATAAAATGAAGATAAGATATGTGAACAAATAACGTGTTTTTTTTTTTTTTTTTACAAATGAATCACGAACACGCATTGTTTTGCACCCCATAAACGCAATCAAACCTTAAAAAGAACATTGTGGACCACCCCTTAACAACCACAGAGAGTGTCATCCAAAAGACAGCACTCACTGAGCAGTATAGAGTCCCTATCAATATACTAGAGACAATATACACACAGACTGCAGGTTTAGCGCCCTCTGCTGGCCTCACCAACACCACTTCCAGCAACAAGTTTTTTTTGTTTTTATTTTTCATGGACCAGTAACCAACCACCCAGGACACCATAGCCAATTCCACAACATCCGAACAGAAATACAATAATAACAATGACTATAATTATTAGTGTGCAATAATTCATAATAGCTAATTATTAGTTGTAGTCATTTTACCTCTGGCATATAATTATACTTATACATATCTACTGTGAACTAATTCTTAATCATCATTTTAATTATATTCTTCTACTATTACTACTACTACAAGTAAATATACACGTGTATGTATTATATGAGCAATATAACACGAGTAGCAGTGTGAAATGGCTGTATATCGGCACTGGTGGGAGGCATGCATTGTGTCTCACCAGTGCCTTAGTTATATATATATATATTGCATGGCTATCAGCCAATCAGATTCGAGAACCAGACAGAACGGTTTCTAAACTATAATACCATATAGTGTTGAGAAAACTTTTAAAAGTAGAAGCAACCTACTGTACTGTGTACTCAATGAATGAGACCTGAAGTGCAACTGACTGTAAGTCAATATCAAACTTTCTTACTGTACTGTCACATCCAAAGAGTTTTTACCAGAAGTCTGTTGCGAGGCTGTTTTTCACTCAACATACAATTCCCAAGGTTGTCGGTGCGGCACTGAGAAATAATGAAGAGATGTTGTCCATTGTGGCAGGTGAATGCTTTTTCAATCAAGCACGGGGAAAAAAAACAGCCCCCACACAGAAAGCCAATCATGTAATGAATCTATGAAATCAGCATCTTTTGAAAAGAGGCAGCGTTTCTTTCAGCGCTCGTTCAGATTGTTTAGCGATGGCGCGGCTCTGCGTGGGTTGTCTGCCTTTATTTGTTCTGATGTGCTGAGAGGCGGCCAGAGACAAAGGTCTGTGACGGTTTCATTGCACAGCCTTGTCCTTTGACTCCCAGACGCTGAGCTATGTGCCGTCTTGTTACCGTGCAGAAGTCCACCTCGGTCAGTTTATACGAGTGACATTACGCTCTTCACATTCTCATCTTCAGAAACATCAAGGGCACTGTGAACTTCAGCCCAATATACAGTAAAGAGCAGCACTTTCAATCACAGGAGTCAATAAAACTTGAAATGCTGCCATGAACTTTGTTCTTTCTTTCTTTTCAGAGGAAAGTTGTACAACATTGCATTTGGTATACTTTTGAAATATGGCCAATAAT
The DNA here is from genome assembly GCA_903798035.1 of Danio albolineatus. Lineage (NCBI taxonomy): Eukaryota > Metazoa > Chordata > Actinopteri > Cypriniformes > Danionidae > Danio > Danio albolineatus. The sequence continues at coordinate 2,769,630 of CAIGQQ010003388.1, read as the reverse complement.
GAACTCCAGTGGCTATAATGTAAAAAGTTAGCTTTCCTATGTGTGCTTAGTTAAAGTAATGAATTTTGCACTTACATACTGTAGTTTTGTACACTTTACAATTCTTGTATAAGGTCCTTCACATTCTAGGAGTTATCATTTAGACTAGATGATGGCGGATAGACTACACTACCTGACAAAAGTCTTGTCACCTATCCAAGTTTTAAGAACAACAAACAATCACTTGACTTCTAGTTGATCATTTGGTATCAGAAGTGGCTTATATGAAAGACTAATGTCTCTAGATTAACGCTTATTTTAGCAAAACTAAATATGACTATACCTTGATTTTTAATTATTTAATTAGGACAGTAAGGTCTTACTTTAAGTCTTGCCACATAACAGAAATAATGTACAGTAAGGAAAAGTCACGGTGCAGTGAGAAAAAGAATTAATATAGTGTATGACTCCCATAAACTTGAAGGACTGCATCCATACATCTCTGCAATGACTTAAATAACCTATTAAGGAAGTCATCTGGAATGGCAAAGAAAGTGTTCTTGCAGGACTCCTAGAGTTCATCGAGATTCTTTAGATTCATTTTCAATGCCTCCTTTATCTTACCACAGACATGCTCAATAGTGTTCATGTCTGGTGACTGGGCTGGCCAATTCTGAAGCAGCTTGAGCTTCTTTGCTCTCAGGAACTTTAATGTGGAGACTGAAGTATGAAAAGGAGCGGTATCCTGCTGAAGAATTTGCCCTCTCCTGAAGTTTGTAATGTAAGCACAAATGTCTTGATACCTCAGGCTGTTGATGTTGCCATCCACTCAGAGGATCTCCCGCAGGCCCTCATACTTAATGTAACCCCAAACCATGATTTTTCCTTCACCAAACATGACATATTTCTGTGAAAATCTTGGGTCCATGTGGGTTCAAATAGGTCATATTGATCAGTATTTGTGATGATTGGGATGCAACAACAGATGATTCATCAGAAAAATCCATCAAAGACTACCAAGACTTTTGCCAGGTAGTGTACGTTTAGTGTTGAGTTCATATTTTTACACAAAGCGAAATGACCATAAAACTCAACTTGACTTGGCTTGACTAAAATCTTTAGTCCATTTCTTTTTCTTCTGTCAACCCTTATTTCAGGGTTTTACTGACCAACATTTTTATTCTGATTCTATAATTCAGAATTGAGAAGTGCTACAAAGCAGACTCTTTGCTTTTCAGACATGAGTGAGAAATGCTTTTCAGACATTCTTTTCAAACATGAGTGAGAAACGTCAAACTGAATATTAGTTTTGTGTTAATTAATTATAATAGCAATTCCTTACATTTATATTGCGTATTTCTAGATATTCAAATCGATTCACGCATTTTTGGGGGAAATCTCCACATCCATCACCGGTGTGCAACGTCCACCTGGTTAACGTGACGGCAGTCATATTGCGCCATGATGGACAGAGGCCATGACGGACAGAGGTCAGTTGGCAAATTTGGCCAGAATGCCAGGCCAAATAAACCCTTACTCTTTATTTTTTATTAATTTTTTTTGCTTGAAGGACATCCTCAGTTTTTAATAACAGGACCTCGGTTTAACATCTCATCCGAAAGAGTCCCCATTAATATATCGGGGCGTTAGGACCCACACAGACCACAGGTTGAGAGCCCCCTGCTGGTCTCACTAACACCACACCACTTTAAAATGTGTTGAAGCACATTCAAATTTTCTAAGAAGTCAGAAATGAATTACTTTTATTACATAGCTGTCTGTAATACTTGATTTTGATTCATCAGTCGTAACAATACAAGTTACTGTATGTTCTTCAGAGATAAACATTGTTGAAATTAATCGTACAGTCTCATACGTGAATATGTTCACATGCTTGTCTGGTTCGTGGATGATTTTTAAAACATTATAGAGCATTGATTTTTTTACTGTAACTCACTAGCTGTTTAAATCTGAACTGCCTCCTTACCAATAAAAAAACCTCCATCAGGTATACCAGTATTTCCCAACCCTCTTCCTGGTTTGCCTTATCTGACTTAAACATTTCAGGTTTTCGAGTCTCTTCTAACATTCTGATGAGTTGATTCAGGTGTATTTGATTAGGAAGATGTTGAAAATGTGTACTGCTGGTGCACCTTCAGAAACTGTGTTGGAAGTTCATTCATTCATTCATTCATTCATTCATTCATTCATTCACTCATTCATTCATTCATTCATTCATTCATTCATTCATTCATTCATTCATTCATTCATTCATTCATTCATTTTCAATCGCTTTTCCGGGGCCGGGTCGCGGGGGCAGCAGTCTTAGGAGAGAACCGCAGACTTCCCTCTCCCCAGACACTTCCTCCAGCTGCTCCGGGGGGATCCCGAGGCGTTCCCAGGCCAGCCGAGAGACATAGTCCCTTCATCGTGTCCTAGGTCTTCCCTGAGGCCTCTTCCTGGTGGGACGTGCCTGGAACACCTCCCTAGTCTCCCTAGGTAGGCGTACAGGAGGCATCCGAAACAGATGTCCAATCCACCTCAGCTGACTTCTCTTGATGTGGAGGAGCAGCGGCTCTTCTCCAAGCCCCTCCCGGGTGACAGAGCTCCTCACCCTATCGCTACGGGTGCGCCCTGCCACCCTGCGAAGGAAACTCATTTCGGCCGCTCCGAGATCTTGTTCTTTCGGTCATGACCCAGAGCTCGTGACCATAGGTGAGAGTAGGAACGTAGATTGACCGGTAAATCGAAAGCTTTGCCTTTCGACTCAGCTCCTTCTTTACCACAACGGACCGATACATCGACCACATTACTGCTGCCTCTGCACCAATCCGCCTGTCAATCTCACATTCCATCCTTCTCTTACTCGTGAACAAAACCCCAAGATACTTGAACTCCTCCACCTGGGGTAAGGACTTTCCTACAGTGTTGGGGGTTATACAGCATATTTAAAGAAAAATGCTTATTTTTTAGCACCACTCACTAAAAAATGTACCTTGATACAACCCTGAAAAGTATAAAAACATTCATGTATTTATATTTATATATTTGTTTATTTCAGAAATGTCACCACAGGCACTTTTTTCATGTGTTTGTTCAAAATTATGAATTTTTCTTATATATAAAAAGTCTTTGTTTAATATTATAAGTGGACCTTGGGGAAGGAAGAAGTTAAATGATAAATAAATGATAAAAGCACTTTAAAAAAAGAACATCATCAGACTTCATTTCAAGTAATGTGAAAATCCTCAAGCCCTCTGGTGTTTTACAGCAAAAGCCATTTTAGATTGTGTTGGCAGGTGGCAATGCTACTGTAGCACAGTAACTGGATTATGAACGGTATTCATTTCGGAAATGCCTTGGGCCTGTAGTGGTCCATAAACTAAATGTATGAGAGTATTAAGCGACTGTCTTTTTTTTCCACAAGATGACACTTGGTTAACAGTGCGGTAAAGAGCCCATAACACACTCCATTTAGGGGATGCATTAGACCTTTTGGTGTTTTAAATGCATCTGTCAAATCCTACATCCAAAAATGACGTTCCTATGGATGACTCGCGCACTTAATCTGTCCGTGTCCGACTTCCTCTCAGATGTTAAGATTGCACGGCTAAGCAGTTAGCGGAAGGTACCAAGCAGAGAAAATGCTTCCTAACAAGAGGAACATTTCGCGGTGAGAGCAATGTATGTGTGAGTCATCATGTAAAGCATGAGCGGAGCTAAAATACACGTTTTTTTTTGGTGAAAATGAGGTTTTGCATATGATAACAGATTTGCATAACCTGTATATGGTGGAATTAGCATGCTAATCATTTTAAAGGCTGTTTGCTGGGGTTTATCACACATGATGTGTATTGTGCATCTTGAAAAGGTTTTGCTACACTAAAAATAAATTTGCTTTGATTCTGTTCTGTCCTGCTTGTCATATCGCAGCGGAGAGGATGGGATTTTGTGGGATTCGACACCTGTAGTGTCGTCAAACAGCTAATGACTAGTAATCTTAGGCCTCTTATGAATGTGCCTCTTCTTCTCTGCTTCACTTATTGTTGTTGTTTGTGCCAAATTACAACACCAAATCAGAAAAGTTGGGACAGTTTGGAAAACGCAAATAAAAAAAAATATTTACTTCGAAACTTAGTTTCATTCCAAACAATATGAACAATATCATCCTTTCCTGTCATTCAGACCTGCAACACATTCCAAAAAAATTGGGACAGGAGCAATTTTAGGGCTAGTAATGTGGTAAATTGGTTAAATAATGATGTGATTTGAAATAGGTGTTGTTAACAGGTGATTGTAATTATGATTTGTAGTGGTGTCAAAATTATTTGTTTCTTCAATGCACCGCGATGCAAACGCGGACAATTCGGTATCAGTTCAGTAATAGATCATAACCGGTTATTATATACTGACGTCATTTATCTCATTTGCGCTATGTCTCCGTAGCTTACTATAGCGAGGGAGGCGAGAATGAGTATTTACAATGCTCCAATTACTTAAAACTCAGAAACTGTGCACAATTTCACAGCGTGTGTGTTTGCTGGACTTTCACTGACACTTACAGCAGAAGTCTCTATTTCACTGCGATTAAGAAAATGAAAGTACTCCTTTTCTCTCTCACACTGTGGCCCATCTAACCTGCTGGCGTGACTTTTCCTCTCCTCTCGGCGGTTACAGCGATACTTATGGATACAGACACGAGTGCGTGTCTGCAGAGTTTTCTCCTCCACGTCTATCATGGATCAGCTGTGATCGCCCATGCCGTTTATCATCGGTGAACAGTGCCAGAGCGTTAGAGCCAATCACAGCCCTTCCTGTTGAGCGCGTGATTCTTGTCCAGTAAATTCAGCAGTTGCTGTCCTTCACTTAAGTTAAAAAATCCCTTCACTGTACTGTTAAGATCCTCTCTAATGCTATTGCATACTCCATTCCAGCCCTTAAAGAGGTCTGTGTACAGTGTAGCCAGCTTTTACGTTAGTTTAGTAAGTGAAATGACCTCCATGCTTTAAAAAACACTGAAAGCAAGCCAAACAAATGTAACCTAATGCCCCAAAACAGGCTGTCTGCCAAGTCACTACCATGTCAGTCTGCTCATAGCGTGCCCTTTGCATAGCTCATCGGTTGGTAATACAGACTCAAAGGCTACATTGACTTTTCCTGCAAAACATTTTGCCCTTTCTCTCTGAAAGAGTGTTTTAATCATAAAATCATTCAATTACAAAGCTAACTTGGTTTTATTGATGGTTGCCTATTGCAGCGGCTGGAGCGTCACGCTGGAATTTCAGCCGGCGGCCATTTCGCGAGTTGACTCTATTTGCCCGTGTTTGTACCTTTGTTGTGCGTCAGTGGTGTCGAGAGATTAGATAAAGCACATTTTACGGATGCTGTGATAAAAGTAATCCCTCCGATGGCTGCATATCTCTGCCTGAGAGAGGAGACTGATGCGCTGTCTGAGGGGACCGGCGTTTCGTGTGTCACTATGGTAACAGCAGGACGGCCGCACAGATGTGTGCATCAGGAATCTGTTCTGGATAAAGCCACATTCACTCTTCACCTCCAGAGCAGAACAATGACACTCGCGTTCCCCTCACACATCAGCCATCACGACCATGTCGGCTTACTGCAAATCAAGCACACAGGAATGCTGTATTACACTGGTAACCACCAAGCGATTCTGATTCTTTTGAAAAGATATAGGAAATATGGACAATCCTACAGTTTATGCTTTAAGACATAGTTCATTTAATCATTTTGGATGAATGCTCTTTGGATTTGGATGGTGTAAGGGCTGAGCAATATGGCCAAAGCAGCAATATATATCTCAGCATTTTCCAAAGTCTGCTTATTTTGAAAAAAAAATAAATCAAAAATGTTGATTTTTTTTTTTTACATCCTGCCCAATGTTGTTTAATGAAGCAGTGTCCATATAATAAATGCTGTGAAAACAAATATAGTGAATTTGTTACCATGTATTATGCTACACATCATCAGGGTTAGCGTTATGACATTGTAACTAATTGAATCTAAAAACAACATGTTTTAAAGCAGAAGTTAAATTTACAACACTATTTTCATTACTACTTTACAGATGTTTCTGTGATATGATGTAATATAGGTTTGAAATTGTGAGCATGGAACATTTTTTGTGCAACAACTGGTATTTTAGCCAAATTATTATATTTGTCCTATTTACTGTGCTACAAAGTTACCATTCACAGATTGCATCTTTCGTGTGCTCAAGTTCGTTATTTCAAATATCAGAGACTTGTGAAATTCTCGCACAAACAGGAAGTGTGCTCTTTGGATAAGAGATTCATAAAGATAAACTAAAAATCATAAGTCTAAGGCACTCAAAAATGAAGTGAAAAGTTTAAAAAACCTTTATTAATATGGCTATTGTTCTAAAAACAGCACTATTGCTTACTGCACCTATGCATTTCGGCAAAACTTCTCAGGGTCAAGTTTTGCCAAAATTCGTAGGTGTGGTGCACATTAGTGCTGTTTTTAAAACAATAGCCATATTAATAAAGGTTTTTTAACATTTTCACTTCATTTTCGAGTGCCTTAGACTTATGATTTTTAGTTTATCTTTATGAATCTCTCATCCAAAGAGCACTGATACACAAATTACCCCTGAAGTACTTTTTGTTTGATTTTGTAGATTAAATAGTTTTTTAACTTTTCAATTAGATTTTTAATTTAACTTTAATTTTTATTAATTAATCTACTTTGAATCCTGTGTTTTTGACTTTATTTTATATTTTAGACTACCTGTTTGCACATGGCATCTATCAAAAATAGATCAGATGCCAATCTTTAATGAAGCGGCACGTAGAGCCTCTTCTGGGATTCTTCTGAAATGTTCTCAATATTTCTGTTTATTTATAAGTTTTGATCAAATAAATTGGAGCCTTGTGCAGCAGAACAAACATCAATAATTCTGAATGTTTCTAAACTTTTGACCAGCAGCTTACTGTCGTCAGTTATTTTTCGACATTTAGAGTGTACGTTTTTCTTTTTCAACTTTTGAAATGACCAAAAAGCATGACCCATTTCCTTTCAGTTTTGCTGGTCAGCAGATCCTCATTCACAAACAGGACGTTTTGTTCATGAATAGCCTTTCCACCTTCATGCAATTTATTTTGTACGTCTCAAAATGCTGACTAAACTGACCAATATAGTCAAAACTTTATAAGACCGTTGTGAATAGCCATGTAAATGTAATTATTTATTAGCTTGAGTTCATTGGGAAACATGATTCATGACCCAGGCCCAAGTTTCTTCTGTCCTCTAGTCTGTGAGTGTATGAACGCTGAGCTGCTGGAAATAAACGGTGAATTCATCACAGTGACACCCCATGCTTAATTGCTTGTATTTTATGGAATTAGGCAAATTGGGTTTTTTTGGCCTGTGATTAATCCTTCAAGACCTGTTGGGAGGGAGAGACACACAGACAGAGACAGGTGCGAGAGAAGCGTCTGCATGTATTGATGGATCAGGCTGAGTCTCCTGCTTCAGTCCTCATGTAACCTCCTCCTCTTTCAGCTCAGCCAACAAACATGTCCTTCACTACTAATTCAGTATTAACTAGGCAAGATGCTGCAATGCTTTCGAAATCAACACGAATGAAGGCAGCGTGGTCTAAGTAAGTTGGTGTATGGAAGTCATTTTTAGCCATGAAACTGAAAAATAGGGGTGAAAATTAATTTTCTTCGATTCACTGTGATGCAGATGCAAACAATTTGATGTCGGTTCAGTAATAATCATAACCGGTTATAAAGAACTGACGTCATTTATCAAATATGCATGCGCATAACTTTTTATTCTCTCTCAGCTGTTACAGCAATAACATTACTAGTAGATCTAGACACGAGCGTGTCTGCAGTTTTCTCCACCGCGTCGTCATCTGTAATGGATCGGCTGAACGCCGCAGCTGTTTAACATCAGTGTCCGTGTCACTGTGTGCAGAACAGCGTCAGATCCGTGCTGACCGTTTGAGCCAATCGCAGCCTTTTCTGTTGAGCGTGTGATCAATCTTAGGCATTAAGGAACTCACTCAACAATGCTCAAAAAGCAAGTGAGATAATATTTACATTTGATAATTTGCTTTCAATGCTCATGTTGTTCTCTCCGTGTACTTAAGTTTTGTGTAATACGTTAAAATAGATTGTTTTCTTCAAGCAAGTCAAATTATACAGTACAAATGGTACAGTACATATAACTGACTGCTTGGATTAAAGGACATAATTGTTTTACAAATAATATATACAGTTGAAGTCAGAATTATTCACCCCCCTGAATTATTAGCCCCTAACCAATCATAATATAACTCATTTCTAATCATTGATTTCTTTGATCTTTGCTATGATGACACTGAATAATATTTTACTAGATATTTTTCAAGACGCTTCTATACAGCTTAAAGTGACTTAAAGGCTTAACTAGGTTAATTAGGTTAACTAGGTCAGGGTAATTATGCAAGTTATTGTATAATGATGGTTTGTTCTGTAGACTATCGAAAAAACAATATTGCATAAAGGGGCAAAAAATGTTAACCTTAAAATGCTTTTTAAAAAATTAAAAAAATCTTTTATTCTAGCCGAAATAAAACAAATAAGACTTTCTCCAGAAGAAAAAATATTATCAGACTGTGAAAATGTCCTTGCTCTGTTAAACAAAGGAGTGCTAATAATTCTGACTTCAACTGTGTGTGTGTGTGTGTGTGTGTGTGTGTGTGTGTGTGTGTG
>CAIGQQ010003388.1:2723086-2760504 GCA_903798035.1 Danio albolineatus | reverse complement strand
TATATATATAATCTTTTTTTAAATTCTCAGTTATACATTTTAGTTCAAGAATTCTTGTGTTGTAAAGTAAAATATCAAATTGTTTATCGAAAGCATTGTCAATTTACAGTGATGCACCGAGATATCAAATTGAACTGAATCGATGACATAATCGTAACCGAACTGAACCGTGAGACTACTGTTGGCTCACGCCTTCTAATGAAAAAGCTTTCATTTATTTATTTATTCAATTATTTGGTTTATTTATATATTTATTTTGATTATTTATGTATTTGTTATTATTTATTAATTACTTAATAATAATAATAATAATGATTATTATTTTTTTTTTTGTGTGTGTGTGTGTTTGTTTTTAGGTGTATCGGTTTGTTCTTGTTTGTCTTTATTTGGTTGTTTTTTTTTTCAGTTTAGTTTAAGTTTCTTCAATTTGTTTTATAATTTTTGTTTTGTTTGTATTGTTTGTGAAAAATATGGAGTGTGACAAGTATGACTTTAAAAAGAGTATGAAAATGAAATTAGTTCTCTCATTTTCATTGTTTTGCGAAAACTCAATGAGCACTGAGTGAGTTGTATAAATGTAGATCGCTCTAATACTTTAAACATAAGAAAAATGTCAGGTGGTGCATGACATTACATTGGTTAAAAAGTGTTCTCATATGCTGTACATAGAAAGCATAATAAATGCTTAAAGTAAAGTAGCAAGTATCGAAAGGTGGTGGAAGTGAAGTGATTCTCACGTGAACCCTGACACCTTGAAAAGCAACGGTTTAAGCTCTCTCTGATCATTCCTGCTCTCTGATATTTTGTGGGGTGTTTGACTCTTTCAGCAGACCCCTTCAGACTGTACGAACATAAAGAAGATTATCTCACCCTCACGCCCATGCTTTCCTCCAGGTCGATACAGAGACGAATTAAGTGTGAGGAGCATCTGCAAGCCTGTGATTAGGGGTTTCATAACGATCGGCTGGAAAAGGAAGGGCTTTTTGTTTCCTTTGGCATGCAAATGAGCCGCAAAGCGAGAAATTGATAGAGATTGTAGGGGAATGAGAAGGGGGATCCGAACGATCAGCGTGACCTTTTCACTGTGCCGCCACAATAATGGGTTGCACAGTGAGCGGCTTGTGAACGTTGATGCTTCTCTGTCAGTTTCTCTTTCTTTATATTCTGCCATCAGCAGACTGACCTCAGGCCTTCACAGACTGGGACTGATTCACTTTATTGGCAGCGTGTTTGGCATCGTTGTACAGGAAGTGATTAAAGAGCTTCATCCCTGCAAATCAAAGAAGTCGAGACTTGTTAACATCACATTATGTTAGTAAAGTTTGCTTATAGAGCATCACAATCTAGATCTACCGCAGGGGAAATAAATCCCCATGCATCACCATGCAAAGAAAACAAATCTAATTAGTTTACAATGAAGTTATTTGTTATAAATTGAAATGACACAGGGAAAAAGTATTAAACGCATGAAGAAAGGGAGGTTTAGAAAGGTGGTGAAAGCTCAGACAGCAGCTGAAATCTCTTATATATTTAGCATGCCTCTGCCTTTCGTCATTGTAAATTGAAATTAGCTGCTTCAGTCCAACATCTACATTACCAGGATGATGAAGATGAAACCAGAGTGGACATTTCAGCAAGACAATGATCCAAAGCACAGCCAAGGAGACTCTCAAATGCTTTCAGAGAAAGAAAATCAAGCTGTAAAATGAATCGGCCAATCGCCTAACTTGAATCCAATAGAAAGTACAAAATTAATCAGATTACAAATTAATCAGATTTGATAGATAAGAGACCCACACAACCATCAAGATTTTTACACTCTGTTGAAGAAAAAAACGATGGCAAAAACATTCAATGTTAGTGTTTTCAAAACTTTTTAAAATCAAAAAATCGTCTGAGACTTATAATGGAAACCAGAAGAGAGAGCAATGTGTCACATTTACTATAACACCCATAGACGCTGCTTTAGAAACACTTCACATAAGCATTATCTAGGTTTATGTATAGATTTATATATTATAGTTGTGTTTGCTCGCTTAGAATTGCACTATATTTCCTATATTATAGGATATACTATAATATAGTGAATATAATATATATTATTTATAATATAATATATTAATGAATATAAGCAATGTTAACAAGACATTCTTAATGAATGGTGTTTCGAAAGATACCTTTTTACCACCTCAATATTGTTTGCCGATGTCTGCGAGTCTTTCTTTCCATTGACATTCAATTCAAACAGCATAATACAATTCAGTTGAAGCATAATTTATTTTGCATTATGAAACATGAGACATTCAAATGTGGATAGCTAAGATAGATATTATAAAACATTTAATATAACATTAAGGCCCTTACTAAAAAAGTATGTCACATGTTTCACATGACTTCACACATGAAACACAAACACAACCGTTTTTTAACACGAAAGTGTACTACAACATAGTGTGGTCAAAAGTCTTGATATTTCAATAAGTATCCATACTGGAATATTTAAAATTATATGATCTTGCTTTTGGTTAGTATCGAGACATAGTAGTATCGGGCTTTACTCTCTCTCTCACCAGCAGCAGTTGACTCAGCAGGCTGAACGACATTTATCCTCACAGTATCGAAAATGGTATTGAATATTGATAATTTTCAAAGGATCGTATTAAAGTTAGAAATTCCAGTATTGTGACAACACACAACTTTTTTTTGTCCCCCACACAGGATTTCACCATTAAATTTTTTTAAAAAGATGCACTTCATGTATTACACTACCATTAACACCATGTAGTGTGAAGCACTGTGTTGCAGCTTCCCCGCCGTATGCGGATAAAGTTCAAAAGAGTTTAATATTCCTCTCTGTGGAGCATGTACCACAGATGATGTGCTGACAGGACATCTCTACAGTATGTGGAACACTTGTTTCTAGCGCTAGTGTGCTATGGCAACACTGATAAAGTGACGCCTCTTGACTTGTTCACTGTCAAAAATACTTTACTCAATAAAATGTGGCTCTTTTATTGGCTTTTTTTGTTTTAATTTATTGAGTTACTTACTTCCAGGGCAATTATATAGAAGTTGATATTTAGCCTCACCATGTTGGTGTTAGCCCAACGCTCAACCCCCAACCTGAAGGTCCAGGACATACACACATATACTACGGACAATTTAGCTTACCCAATTCACCTATAGCGCTTGTATTCGAACTTGCGGGGGAAAACCGGAACTCCTGGAGGAAACCCACTCCAAAACAGGATGCTGCATCCCAATTCGCACACTATCTATCCTAAATAGTATTTGAAAATAGAATTAATATGTCCCAAATCGTAGTGTGTTGAAAAGAGCATGCCAAAGGTTCACAGATGGTTTACTATTTCCGGTCAAAATTTGAAGTGTAGAAGCGTCCATACTCTAATCGCTGATATCAACCAAAATACATTGCGTGTTAGACATGAATTCGATCAGAACTACAAACGCGGGTGAAAAGTGTAAATACACTACAAACATGATGGACGCGAGAGACCAACCATCAAGTAGAGAGGCTTAGGTAAAGATATTTGTATGGTAATTAATATCTGGCCAACTGGAAAATATTTAAATCACATTTTGTGTTATATTTCATCTACAACAGCAATACTGAACTTATGTAAAGACGTGTTTAGACATAAACGTCTGAATGCAGAATTATCCAAAGACCTGAGGAGATTTCTCTGCAAGAAGGTCGCTGGCTAGAGCCCTGGCTGGGTCAGTTGGCGTTTCTGTGTGGAGTATGCATGTTCTCCCAGTGATTGTGTGGGTTTCCTCTGGATGCTCCGGTTTCCCCCACAAGTCCAAAGACCTGTAATAGGTGAATTGGGTAGACTAAATTGTTTGTAGTGTATGAGTGTGAATGAGTGTGTCTGGATGTTTCCCAGTGATGGGTTGCAGCTGGAAGGGCATCCGCTGCATGAAACATATGCTGCATAAGTTGGCGGTTCATTCCACTGTGGCGACCCCAGATTAATAAAGGGACCAAGCCGAAAAGAAAATGAATGAATGAAAAAAAGTACATACTTTTAGGGCATAGTATAAGTATGCAAATTGGTACACATGAAGGGAGAACATACAAACTCCACAAAGAAATGTCAACTGACTGGGCCAGGGTTGGAACCAGTGACCTTGCTGTGAGGCGACAGCGATACCCACTGCGCCACCATGTTGCCCACTTTATTGAGAAAACTATTACAAAGCATTTTCCAGTTTCGATTTCGAGTTCTGGTTCAGCTTTGGTTGCCAGTTTTGGTTTCAGCAGTTTTTTTGTTTTTTTTTTGTCGATGCATCTCTAGTTCTTAAAACACCAATTTTGTGTGTTGACGTTACTAGTGTTACATTTGCATTTGCTAATTTTACCATGAAAATGTTTCATAACCACACGTTTCATGCGTTTCACATATGTTTCACATCCTACAATAAACATGTTTCAACAACACACCTCTTATATTTTACATAGGTACCACATGTGTTCCTAATGGGATTTTTACAGTGTGTGTGCATATGTGAAGCTCATGTAATGCTTATGGTTTATTTTTCTGTAAGCAGATTTCTAAAAAGATCCAGTTTCATTCTCAACATTACTGTTCACAGCTAATTGACTGCATTTGTTTGATTGACATTTAATGAAAATGTGAAGACGTTAGAGAGTGCTAACTCTGTCGCTTTGAAACAAAGCGAAATGACAGTAGGCCTGGAATGGAGAAGTTTGTAGTGATACCATCAGCAGCAAACCGGACAGAATCTTCTCTTGTTACGTCTCATTAGTCTCCTCAGCAGAAAATAAACCCCAGCGTCTCAAGAACACGGCAGGAATCCGGCCCATCCAGACTTCAGGTGACTGTTTGGAGGCATGGACCTGTCAGTGCACACCTTCCATTCCTGCTGCGTGAAGCGCAGCTCTTCTGATCGGAGACGAGTGTCCATGGTTCAACACTTCCCTCGGCTCTCCTCGCTGTCAGCCGCACAGACAGGCTGTGTGTGTGAACGTCAGGATATGTTGTCCTGCTGTTGTGTCCCTCAGGCTCATCCATCATGGAGAATAGACACTTCTGAGGTCTTGTTTGTGTGCTCTGTCAGGCTGAGAGAGCAGAAGGACGCAGGGCAGCATCACCAAAGACCACACTGATCAACACACTGGGAGTTCAGGACAAGGTTATTCTTGGAAACTTATAAATTAGAAACGCAGTGCATCTGTGGCATAATCATGTAGTATTGTAGAATAACCTGTTTCAGTAACAACTTATAAGGGTCGTTTTAGAAATAACTTTTATAGACATGTTATACATAAATATAGTTAAAGTTGCTAAACAGTTAATCATGGAAATTTCAATTAGCAGCATGAGAAGTTGATTGCTCGGTTGATTGATTAATCGTTCAATTGATTAATCGGTCAATTGAGAGATTTGTTTATTTTGTTGTTTTGTTGTTTGATTGGTCAGTTGATTGATTAATTGTTCGATTGATTTGATTTGATTTGATTTGATTGATTCATTCGTTTGGTTGGACAGTTCATTGGTTGATTCATCGGTTGGTTGCTTGCTTTGCTGGTTGTCAGTTGATTGATTAATTGGTTGATTAATTGGTCGATTGATTCATTTAGTTGGATGGTTCGTTGGTCGGTTGCTTGATTGGTTGGTCAGTTGATTGATCGATTGATTGATTGATTGATTGATTGATTGACTGATTGATTGGTCGGTTGCTTGGTCGATTGATTGATTGATGGATTGATTGATTTTGTTTGTTGATTAGTCAGTTGATTAATTAATCTGTCGATTGATTGATAGATTGATTGATTCATTTGGTTGGATGGTTCGTTGGTCGGTTGCCTGATTGGTTGGTCAGTTGATTGATCGATTGATTGATTGACTGATTGATTGATTGGTCGGTTGCTTGGTCGATTGATTGATTGATGGATTTTTTTTTTTTGCTGATTAGTCAGTTGATTAAATAATCTGTTGGTCGGTCGGTCGGTCGGTCGGTCGGTCGGTCGGTCGAATGAAATGAGTGTAGTTAACTAAATTTACAGAAAGTTAATTCTACTCGTTTGAAAAGAGTTTTGAACTCAGTGTTGAAGGTAATGAGTTAATTAAATACCTCATTACTTTAGCTTAAATGAAGTAAGTTCACAGTACTCATATAGATTAGTTTAACTCAAATGGTTTGTAGCAATCGGTTTCCTTAAGTGGTTTGAGTTTCCTCAACTCATTAGGTTTTACAGGACTGGTTTGTGTTCTCTTCATTTATTGAGTTCTACTGTACTCAAATTGCTTTGTTTACTCAAATGGATTAAGTTCACAGTACTCATTAGGATTAGTTTATGAGGATTAGTTTATGAACTTAAATGGTTTGTTGCAATCGGTTCCCTAAAATGATTTGAGTTACCTTAACTTTACAGTGTTTTAAAGTGTACTAATTCTACTTCTAATAACAATAACTACATACAACAATTCTGTCTGGTTCTTGATTCTTATTGGCTGATAGGCGTGCAAGCACTTGTACAGCCTTTTCACCCTTGTGTATTACTCCACCCACATAGAGTACCCAGAGGACTGAACTCACTACAGTTTGACAAATTTTGCTGCTGTTGGACAACATAATGTACTTTTGAGGTTTTTAAGGTGAGAATGTAGTTGTTTATATTGCAACTATTCAATTTATTTATAAGTACCATGTGTAAAATGTGTTTATAAAACACAAACAAAGTCTAATTACTATTGAAAATGTCAGTGTTGACAAGCATTCTATAGTGTTTCTGTAAGATCATGAGACTGGAGTAACATTGAGGAGTAACTGGAGTAACTAGAGTTAACATTACACTCACATGACATTCAAGTTAAAATTAGAAAATGATTACTATGGTAAATTATTTAGCTTCCAGTGGATTTTGGCAATGTTTGAAAAAAAAAAACCTTTACAAGTTCATGTGCTTATTTGGTCGTCTAGTTACACTTTCATTGAATTTACCTTGAGAAGATGTACATTGACCACGCACACTTTCCATCAAAGAGCTCAAAATGACCTCTGACAGGATGGATGGCTGGTGCAAAGAAAAAAGTGAGCCTGCTTTACAGATCCCAGACCTTTCATTTTAACATAGCTGGCTATATATAAGTCGTGCGCATCTTTGCTTTGTATCAGAGCTAGTGGAGGATCAGTGAGTCACTCTCTTTGAAAGTTCAGTGGGATCGATTGGGCTGCAATATGAGCTCAGTACTCCTCACAGCATTGAACTGCTCTGCCGATACACCAACATAGATACATATTCACTTCCCTAGGAGATCTGACAGGCGTTTGGTGAATAAGAGGTTCTAGCAGGATGCATCGATTGCATGTTGTGTAGAATACAGAAGGAAGGAGGATGTCAGTGTTTCAGCTGGGACAGCGTTTGTCCTCAGTGCTGTATATTTTTTCTCATGTCCCAGCATGTTTTACTCAGATTCAGTTGAAGCTTTCATGAGCATCTCTGGCCCTGTTCGCACCTCGAAAACCTTTGAGGAGTACATATGTTGGATGATCAGTCTTTTTGCATGATCAATTCCCCTCATCCTTTGCATAATGTTTTTTTATTTGCCTAATTTTTAATACTTTCGATGCTATACAATATTTATTAAATAAATTTTATGGAGACAACATGTGTGAACAGGGTCTCTGTCCAGTGCTGGTCCCAAAATTAGTGCCAGAACTATTAATTAAAAAAAAAAAACTCATACCATTTATTAGGGCTGTCAAAATTAATTTGTTTCTTCAGTGCACCGCGATGCAGATGCGGACAATTTGGTATCGGTTCAGTAATAGATCATAACCAGTTATTACATACTGACGTCATTTATCTCAAATGTGCTATGTCGCTGTGGAATAATGGCGAAGGAGGCTTAATTAAAATGCAGACACTGCACAATTCCCTGCGTGTGTTTGCTGGTCATTCACTGACAGTGAAGAAGTCTCTCTCTCTCTCCCTCTCTCTCTCTCTCTCTCCACTCAATTAAATTCAATTCAATTCAATTCAATAGTTGCTTTATTGGCATGACAATTATTACAAATGTATTGCCAAAGCAGTTATAAAGTTTACATAAAAATAAAAGAACATACATATGTAATAAAAGAAAAACACAGTAAACACAGTAAATAGTAGAAGTAAAAAATAAATAAATAAAGATATATACACATACACACTCTCCCTCTCTCTCTCTTTCTCTCTCTCTCCCTCTCTCTCCCTCACTGTGGCCTCTGACCTGCAGGCATAACATTTTCTTCCCTCTCGGCAGTTACATCGATACCTGTGTATTCAGACACAAGCGTGTCTGCAGAGCGAGTTTTCTCTACCGTATCTATCATGGATCAGCTGAGATCGTTGTATCCGTTTATTGGTGAACAGCGCCCGCACATTAGAGCCAATCACAGCCCTTTCTGTTGAGTGCGTGACCAATCATAGGCGTTTAAAAACTTGCTTGACAACTCTCAAAAAGCAAGCAGAATAATATTTACATTTGTTTATTTGCTTTAAATGCTCATGTGGTTCTGTGTATGTACTTGAGTTTTGTTTGATGCAAAGCGTTTTCTTTGAGCAAGTAAAATTAAAGATACAGTTCATATATCTAACTGCTTGTATTAAAGGACAAGATTGTATTACAAATACATATAAAATGCTTTTAAAAATCATACATTTTAATACAAGAATTCTTGTGCTGTGAAGTAAAATATAAAAGCATATATGAAAAGCATCTTCAATGCACCATGACGCACCGAGATATCGATTTTAACTGAATCGATGGCACGAACCGTGAGACCAGTGTAGGTTCACATCTCTACCATTTATATGTCATAAGAGTTAGATAATGATAGGTATGAAGAACAAGCTGAACCAACTTTTACAAGAAAACATTTTACAAGATATTTTGCAGAGAAAAATAAATAAATTTTGTTCTAGTTTCTGTTTTAACATCCATTTTGGGGTTTATTTATAAACTAATTTCAAGAGGATCACGTGCTTATGATTGAACACAGCTTGTACAACATCAGCTCCGTGTATTGCACTAATCAGACGATTCCTGACACACTATAAATTACCAGAGCTTTCTACTCCAGTCATCTTCATCTTGAAGAATCCCGCCTTCCACCCCAACTCCTCCCCTTGTCTGATAGGGTGGCACGGCGGCTCAGTGGTTGGCACTGCTGCCTCACAGAAAGAACGGCGCTGGTCTGGCCCTCTCTGAGCCAGTCGGCGTTTCTGTGCGGAGTTTGCATGTTCTCCCCGTGTCCGTGTGGGTTTTCCCCAGGTTCCCCAGTTTCCTCCCACCATCTAAAAACATACAACATAAGTAAATTGACTACTTTAAAATAGCATCTTAAGGCAACTCTAGTCAGATATATCTCAGCATGTTCACAAACAGGGAAGTTCTCAAGACTTACCTGAGCTCAAACTCTCCTCTCGCACTTCAAACGGGAGGGAGCCCCGGGTTCAAGGATATTCTGAGCTCAGGGCTCTCTCCCGGGACAGCGTGTCAAATACGTTTTATTATCAATCGTCAGCTAAGTGTGAACTCTTGAATAGACAAATGTTGAAAACATTGTAAAAGTTTGTGGTTGGGCTATTGAGAAATAGGGTTAAAATACTGTTTAACCAGAATTATCTAACTCTAATGCCTTTGAAAGTTACTGTACAGTATATTGTAATCATTTATGAAGAAAAAGTGTTTCCTCAACATTGTGATACACCTCCCTGGAGTCATAACTACCTGGTTGTGAGTGATCCAAAGTAACCACCAGGCAGAATTATTCAAAAATGATACATTTTGGCTACACACAAAGCATTTAAGGCAAGTGTTTTCTGTCACAGAGATTAATTCCCTTTGGCATGGACTTTTTGCTTTGTAACTTTTACATTTTCCCCCCACAATGACATAAAGGCACTGAGGGGAAGTTCAAATTTAAACAAAAAGGTATATATTTTTCCCTCACTGTCTTTAATATACCCAGTCATTGCTTTTCATCCTTTAGCTAGCCTCTCATTAGATGATGTTTATTGAAAATTGCACATAATAACTGCTATTATGAAAGGGAGGAAAATCTATTCATACTTGCCATATAACAGGCTTATGCTAGACAGCTGCTATGGTTAAAGTCATTGAATGTACAAATCTGACTTCATCACCCATTCTTGGACTTGCAGCTAAATCAATACCAAAAAAAAGAGATAGATACTTGTTACTTGCTATATGAAGTTATAAAATAGAGTAGGATAAAAAAGTAAGAACTGTAAATACAAAATGAAAGAAATAACCTTTGCCAGATCAATCTCTTGTAATTAGAACATTCAGTGCAAGTAATCAAGGTTTTCAAAAATATAATGTAAAATATCAGTAAGATAACATCAGTAATGCAAGTTAAATACAAGCAACTACAAGCAAAACATAACATTCATGGTTCGAAAAATACACGCTGACATCTACGATGTTGGCTTTAATAATAATTTTAAGCATAATCTGTTGATGTGCTTTTTTTCAGATGATGTGTTTTTTTACTCTTTTCTTTTCCCAGTTAAACAGTCGCTTACCTTTATGTAATTCAGGAGTAGTTGATGAATTAACATGTTGTAGATCCAGCAGCTCTGATCTCTCCACTAATATGGTGGCAGCCATCACCCATCATAGATCAAATAATATGATGATTAAGCTTTTTAAATGATAAAGTTTGTCCTTAAACATATTTGAGAATTTAAATAGTTTGAAATAGAATGAGATAGTTCACTAAATAGTTGGGACGTTTGTCAATATTTGCAGAAAAGGACTTAATACAATTCAATTAATTGTTATGGAATATTCCATATCCATAAAAACATCAAGGCTGCGGTTTGTGAGGAGTTAAACGTGTCGCCGTGGTTGCCGAGGTTTTATCCATATCTCAATACGTTTTTATAGTTTAACATTTTGTGTGGGCTCAGTGGTTAGCACTGCCACATCACAGCAAGAAAGTCGCTGGTTCAAGCCCCATCTAAGCCACTGTGTGGAGTTTGCATGTTCTGCCTGTGTTGCTGTAGGTTTCCTTCGGGTGCTCCGGTTTTCCCCCACAGTCCAAAGACATGCGCTATAGGTGAATTGAATAAGCTAAATTGGCAGTAGTGTTTGTGATTGAATGCAAGTGTGTATGGGTGTTTCCCAGTACTGGGTTGCAGCTGGAAGGGCATCTGCTGCCTAAAACATATGCAGAATAATCTGACGGTTGATGACCCCTGATAAAAAAAAGGGGCTAAGCCAAAGGAAAATAAATAAATGACTAAATGAATAAACATTTTGTATGGTCATTTATTGTTACGTCAATACAGAGGACATTTTTATTTAACTGCTGTCGAAACATTGATTCAGATTAATGTTATTTACAATTGGTCACAGAACTGGCTTCATTCGAGAAACAAAAAAACAATCACACAGCCATAGTGAGAATATATATGTTATTTAATTATGTTGATGAAAACACAGAATAATAATAAGACATTACACCCATATTTTTGACTATTTCTCAAGTCTTATTTATAACATCAAAATAGATACTACTTACATTTATTGATTTGTAGCAAAAATGGCCAGAGGAGAAATGCTGGTGCCCAACTGAGCCTGGTTTCTTTCAAGGTTTTTTTTCCTTCACTTTTGTCAATCTGTGAAGTTCCTTGCCACTGGCTTGCTTGGTTTGGGACTTGTGGAGCTGTGCATCGATGGATTTACTCTTCAGTGTTTGGACTTTCAGCAGTGAAAATTAAAACACACTGAACTGAACTAAACTGAACTTCAACTCAAAAAACTGGACTGACACAGTTTCAATTTGCTAAAACCTCTATGTTAAGCTGCTTTGACACAATCTACATTGTAAAAGCGCTATAGAAATAAACGTTAATTGTTGATTTCTATGTATATCAATTTCCTTTTTAAATTTGATCTGATGCGGACACCAAAATGTCACATTTTTTAATCATTTTAAGGAGGCATGCGAGTCATGTTTTATTGATTTTTATTCACATAATATTGATGCCTCCAACTTATTAAATGCAAATTTTTCATTCATTCCTTCTATTCGTTCATCCACTGATGTATTATTCATCATAAACTCTGTTCTTGACCCCTGCTTGCTTTGCAGATGTTTAAGGCCAGAAGTCACAGCGAGATCAATCTTTAGGTTGCTATACATTCACAGCTCCTCACTAAACCTTGACTGTGGCTTCAACCTGTCTCATTAGAATTGCAGACTTGCAACATCAGTCAATGCAGACTTCTGACCTAAAGAACAGGGCGTCAGAGAGCCTTTAGCGAGGCATCTATTAAAACTGTTACATGATTGGTTCTGTTAGATGAATCACAGCTCCTTTAACCTCCGTTTAATCGGGGGAGTCATTACAAACAGGTTCTTATTTATTTATTTTAACATTCTTTTTATAAAAGTTTTTACCCTGGCTCAAAAATTCTGATACAAACTTTACAAACATATTTAACATCATATACTGTAAACGAGGTAGAGAAGAAAAAAAGAAAAATGGTGGGAAAAGAAGGAAAGAAAGAAGGAAAAGAAAAATAAATAAAATGGGCTGTTTCTGTTAAACTTCAATTGCTGCTTTTTCGTTTAAATATTGAGTAAATGGTTTCCATCTTACGTAAAAATTCTAGTTGAGTAAAATCAATCTATGTACTAAAAATTTTACAAATCTGATCACTGTATGCTGATATTTAGATAGCTCTAAATCATCTCTACTGACACCAAAAATAGCCAAAATAGGGTCAGGGTATAATTGTTTCTCCACCACTTCTAATAATAATGGAAAAGCTAAAATCCAATACTTGCTAATATTATGACAACTCCAAAACATATGTCAGAGTGCTGCTGGAGTGTGAGCACATTTATCGCCTAGTGGGTCTACAGAGGAAAACGTCTTAGAGTCTTTTAAAACAGTTTCTCATTTATATATGAGACCTGCTGGAGAATTTCTAATATCTCATGAGAAAACATACATTACAATTATGCCTAAATAAATCCACTAAGGGGTATAGTTCAGTACAGTATAGTTACAGTACAGTATAGTATTTCAACATGGGTCACTAACTGCCAGCAGTTAGGGTGCACTCACACTATACTATCTGAATCGTGCCCAGGCGCATTTCCTGGTTTGTTTGACAATTGTGAGCTCTTTGAATTGAGCCCAGGTGCGGTTCAGTTGGCCGGCCTTGGCCCGGTTGGAAGAGGTGTGCCAGAGTGCAGTTCGGTTGGGCTTTGGCGCACTATGCTTGTAGTGTGAGTGGAAAGCACACCTGAGCCTGAAACTGAAGACAAACTGTCACTTTTAAGGGACTGTTTATATGGATTTAATAATCATTCTTACTTTTCAATGAATGCAAACTGTCGTAGTTTATTATAGATACACCCCTGCTGCACCTTCAGCAAACTACCTAATACTTGCAGCACAATGAATTTATGATAATTTATGAGCGTCAAATGTTGTGTTCTGCAAAATATTTGACTGCATGTCACTGCATCCCAAATTACTAAAATGATATAACTAAAGCAATCTCCACTGTGCTGAGCACAAGCGCTTCTCTTCCTGTTAAACAGAACAGTCGCATCATTGGTGATGTAAGCGTGCTCACGTTCAGAAGGCAAAATGCAGTGTGAGTGCAGGCCATCAGGGGAGAGGGGAGGGTGGACAATCGCGCATTTGCACGGTTTAAGCCAACTGTACCTAGTGTGAGTACACTCTTACTCTGTAGGCATGGTGTGCTGTTGACGCCATTCTCACTGGACGAAGAAAGCCATAAGAACCATTCACATATCATGTCTTTTGAGCACTCAAGTTCAAATGATTTCATATGTATACATTGTAAAACCCAACAGTGAAAATCACTGAATGATATAAGTTAGTTTCACTTTAAAAAAGTTACTTTGACTTAATGAAAAAGAGTTATGGTAACTCCAAAAACTGATTATATTTGGCAGAACTTAATTCAAATGAGTTTTGTATGATTTAGTTCTTGTTTTTTGTGTTAACCTAGAGTAACTCTAACACTAGACACAATACCAAGGCATTTGAGCCGCTACAGTATATAGTGATTTAGGCCCAATGCCAATTCTATTTTTGTACCCCTACCCCTTCCCCTTGGCCCTTCAAACAGAGTGTGAAGGGGAAGGGCTTCAAATTTTACCCCTAAGAATTGGGACACCACTACAGCACCTGCACATCATATGTCATTGTGGGCTCTTGCTTCAAATGGGATCAGACGATTGCTACTGCTGTATTTATTCCAGTTGTGTCATCATTTGGTATTTATTTCCAGGACATTACTGAAGGCATGTATCATGTTATCGTATCGATCTAATGTGACAATAAGATCGTAACTATATTGCACATTTACACCCTGTTCACAGGTTTAGCTATACTATTGTTGTGGCTGGTGTATTCTGGGAAATTTTCTTACCCCTTGGTTTCGAGTGTGGTCCTGAAAAATCTCTCTTTCGATGGCTATCTACCCCTTTCCCTTAGCCCTAAGCCTTCAAGCTAAAGAGAACTGGGACACCCCTACCCCTTCACATGAATGCACAAAAAGAGGGGGAGGGGTAAGGGGAAGGGCTAAGGGGTAGAATTGGGATTGGGCCTTATTTAGACTGTATTTGTTCTATTAATTGATAACGGTTTGATAACTAAACTTAAGATGTTTAAGTTACTAATGCTCTAAATGTTTGATGATATCAACACTAATAATGCATGTATATATATATATTTTTATGTTTACAGTTAAACCGTTTTGTTTAACTGTTTGAGTTTGAGTTAACTTATTGGGTTTTACTGTGTACATGTGGCAGTCGTTCACATACAGTATAGTCTTATTTGACGTATCTACAGTGTTAATATCTATGATACTTACAGTATGTAGACAATCTGCAAGAAAAAAGATAAAGTCTGTAAGCTCCATAAACTTTGCTGCATTTGCAGATTTTCAGAGTTACTGTACACCTCTCTCCAGCGTCTGAGACGGTATTGTTCTCGAAGAGGTGTGTTTCTCAGAAAACAAATGTTGTGATTTTTTCAATTCTTTTGACGGTCTGCCACGCTGTGTGCATATTTGCATATCCCTTTGCACTTGATGAGACACTGCGAGGGGAATCGTCTTCTGGATCGCTGACATCATGCAATCCTTGACTCGATTTTGCCTGATTCTACCCTGTGACCGTACCCTGTGAAATTACATTGCCTTTGTAATCCCCCTTCATCTGCGATCTGACTGCGTTTCCCAGCCTGCACTGCTGGTAATCTTGAAAATCAATCAAACCTCACTTTATTCTCACAAGCTTTTTTTTCATATAAACATCTACTCTAATTCATCAGTAGGAAACAAAAAGCTTTTTCACAACTCATAAAAATTGCATCATCCTCATCGATGCCTGTCAGATATGCAGCACTTCTCCTAAGTCATTATTGACTTTTTAGACACATCTTTTTTCCAAGCTTCAGAAATATCTCACCAAAAAGTTTCTCTCCTGATATATAAACTCTATGGACCCTACCATACCTACAGGTCCGATGCAAGTATGTTTTGCTAGTTTCAGCCGGGTGTGCCTCACGCCACCTTTTGAGTGATGCTCCCTGCTGTTAGATCGCAGTACACGTCCAGTACAGTACAAGTTATAAACCCCGGTGCCTCCATATTAGCGAATGAGACTTGAGTCTGACTAATAAAATTAATTGCACTCACAATAAAATGTCCCGAAAGATGGTTTGAATCAATTGAAAGACTGGTTATCACACTAACATAGATTCACATTAAAATTTTTGTAAATAGTATGCTTTTAGCAAGTAATTTAATGCTATAAAAACGCGGCGTGTCATCTTGACAGTTGTGATAGACACCTTCTCTAAGCAGACCATCTGAGCTTTGGGAGCAGATCAAAGTATCAATATGCGATTTCTGTATTATTTTACCATGAAAACATGAGTTGTTCAGCAGTGAACTACACTTTCTGACCTACAGAATCTGATGGATCACTGTTTATTCGGTAAAGAGTTTGCTTATACACGCTACATTAGCCACAGTGGAAAAACAACAACAGGTGATCGATATCTGGCAGTTACTAATTATTTTTTAGCTTTGGAATGGTTATTAGGAAGGCAAAATGAAAGTTAGCCCATGTTAGATTGTATGTCAGTCCAGCATATTAAACTAGTTTATATTAAATGAATGAAAACTAGCTTTACAATGTTTTCAATAGTTCGTATGTTATTGTGTGTTTTAAAATGCTTATATTTATTACATATAAAGTGCTTATATTTTTTTTGAGAGCCTTTGTTACAGTGCAGATATGGGTGGTCAGATGAGGAGTTCAGGGGGCATGGTTGATTTGAACGATTCGATCGGAATTGATCAGTTTAATACCGCGGCTCTGCCCCCAGCTCCACCGGGGATCTTCTGCTTATACCCAGGCTCGTTTTTCAGCAGTTTTTTTGTGACAGTTTATGCCCATCATCAGATGTTTTGCATTCAATGGAAGAAGGCGCTGTCACGTCATCCATATTTTTCTATAGTCAATGGTTTCGTAGGTAGCATTTTCGCTTTCTGTGCCACGTTGTTTAAATACGAAATTCATTTGAACCCAACTGCATTCTGGTCTGAAAAGGAGGTTAAGGTGCATAAAATGCATTGCTTTTTTAAGGCGGCTGAAATAGACCAAGCCATTGACCAACTACTGTAAAAGTTTAGTGATGGGTAGATCCAAAATAGGTAACAGAAAACAACGACAGAAGATCATCAGTTATCCAAAATAACAGAACATTTGGAAAACATTTGGAGCAAAACCAATGCACTGAACTTGTCAACACAGGCTCTTTGGAAATGCATGCTTTAGCCTACATTTTTAGTGAAACCACAAAAACATATTTAAAGATATGTTTAACTGCAATTTCTGGGTAAAATTAGCACTATGAGGCAGTATGACGCAACTCGTGTTACTTTTCCCACCAATAAGGTTTATATTTCTTTGTACGACACAAAATAACTTAACATTGGCATTTGATATAGACAAGTTAGTTTGCATTCGATAAAATGTGACCAAGGATTTGTTTTTTTATTTGTTTTTTTTCTGCTTGGGTGTGTGTGGTTCACCGACTGCTTACCTCACACATGAACATACCCACAAAATAACAAATCAATGAAAACGCACAACAACAATGATACACAGATTTTGCCTAAAATGATTTCGGAAAATCAAAACCTTTTATTTTAACAGTTTTGTGGCACACCTCAAATGGCTAGGAAATTTATAGTAGTGTTAATACTATTTACCAAAATATGTTCTTGCAGTTTTGCAAAAATACTTGTAGAACCTTGTAGGTTTGTTTTTAATTTCCTTTTTTGTATATAAACTACCTGACAAAAGTCTTGTCGCCTATCCAAGTTTTAGGAACAACTAATAATAACTTCTAGTTGATGATTTGATATCAGACATAGCTTATATGAAAGACAAAGGCCTCTAGATTACGCTTATTTTACCCAAATAAAATATGATTATGCCTCATGATCATGTTTTTTTTTTTTTGTTGTTGTTGTTTTTTTTCATTAGGACAGTACGATCTGACTTTACTTAGACAAAAGTCTCGTCACTTAACAGAAATAATGTACAGTATAGAATATAAAGTCATGGTGCAGTGGAAAAAGAATTAATATTGTGTATGACTCCCATGAGCTTGGACATCTGCATCCACACATTTGATGATTTACCCACACAGATGATTCATCTGAAAAATCTACTTTTTGACAGCTTTCCAAATTATCAACTAGAAGTCAAGTTATAAAATTTTGCTCTTACAACTGGAATCGACAAGAATTTTGTCAGGTAGTGTATATCTACCCAAACATCTAAAGCCTTAATCAAAATCATAAAAATTTCAGTTAGGTTCTGCTAAATTTTTGATCTCGCATATATATTTTTTGTCTTCTCAAAGTCCATTTATGCTTAGAGGCAGAGTACAAAGTGAACAGTGCCGTAGTCTATAAAAAAGAAAGTTTTTTTCTTTTTTTTTTTTTAGCTAAATTGGGCTTCCTGGGGCGTTTAAGAAAGAATGACTTTTCTTCTGAATATGTTTTTGAACTCTTCTCTGAGGTGTTGATAGGACTGACTTACTGAAGATTACAGAGTTGTGTGTTGAGTTGTGACTGTGAAATCATTGTGTTCCTTCCATCAGCGTTTGTAACGCCAGACTCAGCACCACAGAGATGCGAGTCTTCGTCCAATCCTGCAGGCTCCGGCAGAAGAAAACTGAGGCAAAACTGAAGCAGAAATACCTTTCTGCATAATGCATCAGCTCAAGGATAATTAGCATTTCCAATCCCTCTGCATTTCCTTGCTGATTGCAATTTTGGATTTTTGTGGTTGAAAAAGTCTTCCCCGTGTTTGACTTTAGGGGATGTGTAGAAGAGCCACATTTAATTTAATATCATAGATCATGTTTGCAGAGGCTTATACGGTTTATTGCTTTGGTCACACTCACTGGAACACTCCAGATATTATATATGATGTATACAAGGATATTATTTATTTCATATAAATACAGATTTCTGTATTTTGTTGCATGGATCGTGTACATTCTGTAGGCTTTTTTATGCATTCATGAAGACAATGCTCATTATGTACTGTAGATTATGCATTGAAAATAGCATTTTTTTCATCTTTTTAGTTTTACTTTTACATTTATCATCACACTTATTTTAGCGAAAATTGTAATTATGTTGTTTCCATGGTTAAAACACACTACTGGTATCTCTGATTTCCCAGCAGACACACAACGTCATATGACATTAATCTTTAGTTCTGTTTTGGTGGCAACATTGGTTTGAGGCTGTGGCATTAACTAACTAAAATCCAACATCATTTTTATGTCACATGACATCCATCCAGATTTCAACATCTAGTCTGTTACGTTCGGGTGGTGGTGTGATGAAAGCAACGGAGGCGAGGATCCAATTGCAGTTATTTAATAAAAATATTCTAGCAATCTATGGGGACAAATCAAAAATCTTAGTCAAAGCAGGCATGAGATCATAAGGCAGGTTGCAGGCAAGGATAATCAGAATACAAGCTGAGGTCAAAAACACGGAAAAAGACTGGAACAAAGAAACACCGTTGCGAGTCACAAACAGATGAAAATACTACTGCAGGGACTGTGAGTGTGTGTGCTGCTTTTGTAGTGAGTGTAATCAGTCATGACGGTCCTCCGCTGGTGTGTGTGCAATCAGTCATGATATGTAACAGGAGTGTGTGTGTGTGCTGCATGACAGGAAATGTAGTCCAAACATGGCCGATCTGTAGTTTTCCGGAAGCATGAGTGAACCAGCGATCTCTTCCCTCTCAGAGATCGCTGGTGATCGTGACATAGTCAACAGCTCAAACCGATATAATTTTTCATCAAACACTAAAGGCTAATTCATACTTCTGCGTCAAGTGCACACGTATGGTCCAACACAGCCTTTTGCGTGATCGCAGACCCCTCGCCATGGTTGACGCCAATATTGACACGCACCCCTCAAAAAATGTAACTACACATCGCAATGACGCATAGCGCAAGCTCTGTGATTGGTTGTGGGCAGTGACGAGTGTGGGCAGTGCTGAGAGCCACAAGCCTGATGGAGTGAGTTTTAACAAGTGTCGAGTTCTGTAAAGTAGCTCCAGATGGAAACTGTTGTTTTGTGTTTGCCTTATGATTAAAGTTGTTGCACGTCCACCGGTTCCCACCTCTGAATGAGTGAGTTTTAGCCCGTGATGAAACTCGACATAGAGGAACATAAAGCCTACTGCCAGCTAGCGTTTTAGAAGTGTTATTGCAAAGCGATGCAAACAGCACGCAGAAGTATAAATTCATGGCTACGATCATCGCATGTGCCGTGGGTCACGCTGATCACTCAGTGCAGAAGTATAAACCAGCCTTAACACAAACTCTTAATTAGGGCCAGACGGAATCTGTGGACATTTTTTGCTATTTCTGCTGAGTATTTTGTTAAAAATCTGATTTTAGGAGTATCATAACTAAAACCTTAATAAATGAAATAAAAAGTAATACCTTTTTAACTTTTATTTAATGTGTACACTGCAA
This sequence comes from Danio albolineatus, assembly GCA_903798035.1. NCBI lineage: Eukaryota > Metazoa > Chordata > Actinopteri > Cypriniformes > Danionidae > Danio > Danio albolineatus. The sequence continues at coordinate 2,740,364 of CAIGQQ010003388.1, read as the reverse complement.
ATCCAATTAGATCCACATTATTTGCTAAACAAAGCAAGTCTGTCATATTAAATATCTACTAAAAGACAGAAAATATTACTTTAAAAACTGTATTGCAAATAAATCATATGAATATTTTAATATTAGTCAATATTATAACTGAAGGGGCAGGTCCCGGTTGGGCCAGTTGGCATTTCTGTGTGGAGTTTGCATGTTCTCCCCGTGGTTGCGTGGGTTTCCTCCGGGTGCTCCGGTTTCCCCCACAGTCCAAAGACATGTGGTACAGGTGAATTGGGTAAGCTAAATTGTCCATAGTGTATGTGTGTGAATGAGAATGTATGAATGTGTTTCCCAGAGATGGGTTGTGGCTGGAAGGGCATCCGCTGCGTAAAACAAATGCCGGATAAGTTGGCGGTTCATTCCGCTGTGGCGACCCCGGATTAATAAAGGGACTGAGCCGAAAAGAAAATGAATGAATGAATGAATGAATGAATGAATGAATGAATGAATTATAACTGAAATTAATTTGAAAACTGAAAAAATAAATAAATAAAAATAAAATAAATAAAAAGAATCAATTATGGGCTAAAAATCTGCTGAAATCAGCGCACGTGGATTCCGTGTAGGCCTACTCATAACATATGGTAACTGAAATCCAACATCAGCTTAACGTTATAATGTTATAATAATCTTGATGTTGGAGTCTGTCCTCAAACTGACGTTGGGCTTTAACTTCAACTCGATTTTCATATACAACCAAAATTTAAAGTTAGTCTGACGTTGGAGTCCTACATAATTTTTGTCTGTGTGATTTCAGTTGCCTGCTAAAAGATATATAACAGAGTCATAAGAACAGATGTTTTTATGGCACTTTAACTAGGTTAATCAGGTTTAATTTATTTTTAATTTATATTTAAGTATAATATGAAATGACATATAAAGAAGGCAGCAATAGTTTGTTTAAAGTCTATATAAAAAAACTCAAATCACAAAATAGCCATAAAAGATTTAAGCCTTTTCCACACTTTAATATATATTTTTCATAACCAATCTTATAATTAAGTATTTCATTTTATTTTAAGCAGATTAGAATCGCTTTTGAGTTGTCATGTCTGCAATGCAATTGAATTCTGTGAAGTGGTTAACCTGCAGGACAGTGAGGACTATTTGTAAACGTTTTCTGTTGCTATGTTTACCTGTTTAGTAAAAAAATAAAAAAACATATAATTAATCTGGTGGACTCTCCGAGTGGCAAACGTCCTGACAGTGACTCACTATCCCCCTAGAAATGGCACTTCAGGTATTTCCTACTGATTGCAAAATGCTTTCCAATAACTTTCAGCGTGTTTTAAGGAAATATATGAGGTCTCTAGAGAAGCGTTTGGACATCTATCAGAATGATGGACTGCCACTATTTTATGATTGTATTTTAGATATGTGAAGTGCAATTTTTCACTTTCTGACATTAATAGTACACCTACTGAGAAGTCCTATAACAAACACCTTCAAAAACACTAAATAAATCTTTTTTCTTATATATAAGCTACGGCACTGTGATGTTTGTGTAATCATACAAATCACTGGCACTTTTTTACCTTAAGAAATGCAGCTTATTTAAACTTCTCATGGCATTTTAAAGTAATGCTCTAAAAACTTTTATTTAACTTCATTTCATTCCAGCAAACAAGTTAATTTTCAGAGGTGGAAGTGGAAAAAGATAAAAGGCCATTTTTTTTCAATACTACAAATATATCTTGCAGTGAACGAAAAATGGATATAAAATATAGATATTTCCGTCTGCTGCGTAATATTTGGTAAATAGTAGCACATTGGAAGGAATAAGGTTACAGTATTTCTCTCTCTCTTTATGGATTGTTGTCTTTTGTAAATTGTCTTTTGTAATTGTTTTCATGGTTCGAGTGTCTTTTCAATTTATTTGGTGTAGATTTTTTTAAAGAGTTGTTCACTTTGGGGTATAGATATTCTCCGAGAAAAAAGAACAGTCCCAGAAAGCAGGTAAACAAAAACAAAAGGCGCAAAATAAAATATGTAAATACCAGGGTGAGAATGTGGTGAGATCTGAAAACATCGTAAAAACCAGGCTGCCGTGTGGCTTTTCTTTTTCTGGAATGCTTTTGAAAACACTGCCGTTTGGGTTTAGGGAGGGGGGTGATCGGGTTATTCTGTGCTTTTAAAAACAGTATTGGTTGGGTTTAGGGAAGGGGTGATGGGGGGAGTGGTCGGTAGGTCAGTCAGTCAGTCGACAGTGGCCTCTGCTGGATTTACATGAGAAGTGCAGACACAAATGGCACTCGTGAGAAAGATTTGAGCATATACAACAGCCTCTGGCAGATACACGGAAACAAAAACTGCAACAATACATACCTCCAGAGACGTATTGCGTGCTCTCCAGAAATGTGTACAGGGATATGTATCTGTAATGAGCCTGGGCTGGAACAATGTCAATTGTTCAATTTTATTTTTGCAAGAGCAAAGATGGCTGTGTATAATAGCAGACAGAAAAATAGAACAAGGTTCCTCACATGTTGATGCAGTTTGTATTTTTTTTTAAATGTTGGAAGGTTGTTTCAAAATAGATTTTATCCATTACTATTAAGTGCTGAGATGTCCAAACTAGGGCCCACAGTACAAGGTTACCCCATGGTAATCTTTGATTTGGCCCACCATCCCATATGAGAAAAGAGTGAGAATAATGAGGAGTGTTGGCGCGAATGCGTTTAACAGAGATTGTAATTTTTAATTGTAGTTTTTTGCTTGTTTGTTTTGTACCTAAGCTACAAAAATGCAAACTTAATGCAATTAAATGCTTTAAATGAACCTGATTTTTAAAATATATATAAATACTGTCACTCAATGGATAAAGGACGAGACACTGGCGAGCAAATCAAGACAAAAAACAGGTGCAGCTTGACTAGTGTAACTCTGTTATAAATGTGATTCATTTATTTTTTTTACTGTAATGAGTTCATTATGAAATGTAATAAATATATACTTTATAAGTTAATATAAAGCAATGATTTCTAGTTATTTTTAAATATTAAATTAGGAATTCATCAATGGCAACTTTAATATAATAGAGTTTGGTATATTTACCTTCGGCCCACCACCCTCAATCAAGTTTGTTTTTTTGACCCCGTTCGTTAGAAAAAGTCTGGGCACCCTTGGTTTAGTGAGTAATCTTAAAAAAAAAATTCAATATTTGGTGCTATAAAGAAGTGCTTTGTTCTGTAAAATGTATTAATTTGATAGTTTTTCAGATTTTTTGGTGAAATGATATGTAACTGCAAAATTGAATTAAAAAATATTTGTAAAATCTCTGCACAATCTATACTTACAAATTAGACAGTTTTATCATTATTTCATTGGACTCCATTTTCTGTTGCTCATAGTATTAATTCATTTTTGTTTAGTTGTTTTAAAGTTAAAATGATGTCATGGAGTTTTTTACTGACTATGTAAGAACAATACAATTCCGTGACAGAATAAGAGAGAGAGAGACTGTAGTAAAGTCATGAAACGCAATAACATTAGCAGTTTAATTTGAACAGCAATGCTTACTATGCATATTGTCCCCATCTTGCTCTTTTTAGCACATTTAAATACTTGTTCATATAAACGAGCCATACAATATGAAGAACAAATGTCACGTTATAGTTCCCCATCTACTCTCATTATGTGGAAGATGAGCACTATGGACATGATGGGTTGGTTTTATTTTCATCAGTTAAATTACGTTAGATGAACTGTTTTGGGGTTTTTCACTCTCGGTCGTATGGCCACAAATAAAGAAGCAATATCACTCCTGCTGGCTTCTGCTCAGAAAACCAGTATGATCTGCAAGCTTGTGCTAATATTTCCAGCAGAGTCCAAGTAAACAAACTAAACGAAGGCAAACTCGGATTTCATTTGCATTCCAGTGTCTCAATCAATCTAGCATTCAGGATTTATGTTTTAATGCATTCCGCTGAATAATGTAAATATTTATGAGTGGAGAGTTTGCGCGATGAGCTGTCGATTGAGGAGATTTACATTCTGCTGTAGATCGGTTGAAATCAGGTTTCTGACGATTTCTTTCCTTAAACTGCAAGCAAGAATTGTGAGTTTGACAGTTGTTAGATTAGTTGTAGAGAGGCTACTGTTTTTGATTCACATGAAACTTGACTGTTTTTAAATACTTGAATGCTTGAGCAAAACCTAAAATATACACTCACTCATATGCCAAAATACATTGTTTACGGTAATACTTATTCAGGGGAATGCAGGCAGAAATGTCAATCACAGCCTTCATAGTTTTATATATAATCATATTATCAGTAATTATAATGATAATAATGACTATGATTAGTTAGTGTCATTGAATTCTTCCATAACCATCATATTAATCTAATAAGCGTTACTGTTGTTATTGTTATTTATATATTTGGACAATAATAATAATAATAATAATAATAATAATAATAATAAAACCTTACAAATTATGCAGTGCAATTAGGTGTTTCCTCATTTAGAGTTTTTCTATATAAAATAATGCATACAGAGCTCAGCATATATAACAAAAATATTACAACGATAACAAATATATAATCAATCAATACAAATATATAACAAATCCCTCTTTTAAATCCATATTTTTAATAGGAAGCTATGCAATATTATTTTTGAGCATATACATTAGACTAGACAGTACTCACAAAGTTTTGCGTTCCCACTCAAAAATGTTTTGCCTTCCCTCGCAAAGCTGTTTTTCCACAAATACTTCCTGTTCACTTCATACATGTCAACCCTGTTTTTGCGGGGATTCTCCCGTATTTCACCATTCTATCCCGCTATCATCCTATGATTAAGTATTTTCCCATATTTCTTGTGTATTTTTTAATCTTGAAAGCTCGCTGAAATTAATTTCAAATGTCTGCATTCACTTTCTTTCCATTAAAGCAGTGTGTCGGTCATCACCCTTCATATGCAACCTCTGAATCAGATGTATACGCGCTCCGTATGATAAACTGATCCCCGATCAGCCTCTGTACACGCCATTTAAAGTGACACCTCCGTTATCAAACAAGTGAAGAGCAGCAGATAAATCTCTCATTTTTTTGTTTGATAACAGTGGTGTAACTGTAAGAATGCGCAGATCTATAATGAAAGCATTCGATAACTTCAGAAATTGTTTGTGCTCATTCAAGAGAAAATTAGTTGTGTTTAAAATAAAACACGCAGGACGGACATGTTGACATGTTAAGAGTATTTGTCTGTTTAAACACACACCCGAATATCAAAGTGTCCAGCACTTTTGCTCCTCTTTAAATGGCGTGTACAGAAGCAGATCTCGGATCAGTTTATCATACGGAGCGCGTCAGTCAGCGCTTATACCAGTCATTGGCTTATGCATTCGCTGATTCAGAGGTTGCATGGGAAGGGTGTTGATCGACACACAGCTTTAATGGAAAGAAAGTGAATGCAGACATTTGATATTAATTTCAGCGAGCTTTCAAGATTTAAAAATACATGAGAAATATGGGAAAATACTTAATCATGGGATAATAGCAAGATTGAATGGTAAAATACGGGATAATTCTGGCAAAAATGGGAGGGTTGACATGTATGAAGTGAACAGAAAGTGTTTGTGGAAAAAAGGTTTTGCGAGGGAACGCAAAACATTTTTGCGTGGGAACGTAAAAGCTTAAAAATATATATTTTTCCTTCCACCCATTTTTTTTCTCCCACTCAATATTTTTTTTTCTCCCACCCATTTTTCCCCCACCACCACGTCCCTTCCGGGTCTCCGTACCTAGATAATGGTTAACAGAGCAAGGAAATTTTCACATTATGTTTGATAATATTTTTTTTTCTTCTGGAGAAAGTCTTATTTGTTTTATTTCGGCTAGAATAAAAGCAGTTTTTAGTTTTTTTAAAAACAATTTTAAGGTCAAAATTATAAGCCCCTTTAAGCTATTTTTTTTCAGTAGTCCACAGAACAAACCATCATTATACAATAACTTGCTTAATTGCCCTATCATGCCTAATTAACCTAAATAACCTAGTTAAGCCTTTAATAATAAATATTATTCACTTTATTATTATTTTTTTTCGTTGAACAGAAATTGGGGGGAAAAATAAACAGGGGGGCTAATAATTCTGACCTCAACTGTGTGTATATATACATATATGTGTGTGTGTGTGCGTGCGCGTGTATGTGTGTATATACATATGTCATTGCTTGTAAAAATAAGTGTGACAGGTACATTTTCTCAAGTCCCTGGGCATGGGTGATATATCCAAAAAAAAAAAAAAATGTTCAGTTTATTTTTTTTTTACATGGACCATTAAGCAACCACCCAGGACACCAGAGAAAATTCCCTAATAGCCAAACAGCAATACAATTTAATGCACACCTCCACACAGAACACTTAAATCTACCAAACACCACTATACCTTTGCCTGTAGGTTTGCACATGTAAGCACAACTCAACATTTACTGCAGCATATTCCTTATTTCTCGTCTTTTCCAAGAATAGATATGATTGCACTGGAGACATGCTGATTCCACACCTGGGGCTATATAGACATTCCTATAGGCTCCGTCGATAGATTGAATCTGCAGGGCCACAGGTGTAATTGACTTGATCAGCTCCACATCTACAAGCTCTCCACAAACACACATGATGAACATACAGCTTCTGCTAACATGCCCCGGATTGCTTTCCCATTCTCAATCATACATATCTCACAGTTATTTAACCATTTATCCGGTTAATTCAACATAATGTAAATACAGATTGCATTTCTTACAGGCATGACATTTGAAGATCTTGAGTTTCGTCCATTTTCTACACACAATCATTCAAAAAGTCTTTCTCGTGGCTAAACGAGAATAAAGGAATTAAAAAGCAATCAGCAATACTTCAGCTGTAATGAGCATTAATGTCAGTGATGTATGAATCAGTGTGTAATGGAGGCCTTATGGGATTGAGGTTGTCTGTATTATTGATCGCGTTTGATGAGTGCTGTGTTCATTATCTGGACATGAGATTGTTGGTCGGTTTTTATACGCCCTGCCTACACTATGAAAAAAAAAAGTAAATAAGCGGTTTTCTGTATTTTGTGTCGTTATTTTTGCATTTTTTTCTCGTTGATTTATGCTCTTGAGTTGCATTATGGGACCTTGATCTTTCTTCCAACCACCTTTTACCTTGGAAAAATGAGAAAAGGTCACTTCTATTAACATAACCTGTTACCCAGCACTCACTTTTGGGGATTTACACCTACCTAACTTTAAATAGTAACAGTTCCTGACTCCAGTAAGCTACAAACACAAACTAGATATCATTGGAAAGAAGACACTTTGGGCTTTACAGTGCTAAAATGGCAAGTGTCATTCTCAAAAATATAAAAAGTTATACATTATGAAATCATGAGTAAAATAATTGTATTGTGTTTAATATTTGTTTTAAGTTTAAAGTGATATACTGTCTGGATTAGTGGTGTACAGGTTATTACAGTACATTTTGTGTTGTTTTACAGACTCATTTCTCTATATATGATTTCTTAAACATATTATTTCAGACTGCTAACATGTTAATAAGAGTCACCTTGCCAAACTGTTTTTTAAACTGTGAGTTTTCAGCATCAAAAGTCAACAGAGCAGAGATCAACATCCCATAATGCAATTCACAACTGTAAATAGACGGCAAACACTTGTGAATCTGTTAATTAACAGATTTTTTTGAAGTGTTCATAAGATTTTGTGCATGCAGGATTGCTAATGAAACCAATTTTTGACATTCCGGTTTTCTACAATTTTTTGAAAATGTCCTCACCATTCATTCACATTAGGGCTGTGCAATATAGACAAAATAACCAAATTGCGTTTTTTATGAACGAATAATTGCGATTTGTGAATTTATTTGCGATTTTGGCAACTGTTTTGCTTTTTCAAACAAGCTATGTACAGTACACACATTCTAAATGGATTCACCGCACATAACAGCGCATAACAAAACATTTCACAATTAAATAACATAGTATTAAGTTTAATAAATAAAAGTACAATTGTCTTTAAAACAGACAGCATAAAATAAACTAAGATTAACTAACCATTTCACAATGAAATAACATAGTACTAACTGTTTGATAAACAAAACTGTAATAACTTGTCTTAAAAAACAGACACCATGAAAAAATAAAGATGAACTAACCTCAATTCCAGTCATGACAATAAATAAAAACTAACGTAAATCAAAACCACCTATTCGGTTCTCACGCAGAACTACGTGTGTGGAGTGAGCTCTGATTGGTTAATATCTTTCTCCCGCCCAGCTTTGCTGTAATTGCCCGGTGTGCTGCATCAGCTCTGATTAGTTAACATATTAAAATCATGCGCACAAGAACGTGAACAAAAATCAGTATAAATTAATAGATAAAATTGCAGCCTTTGCAATTTAGAAATTGCATTTGCTTAAGTTGTGTTTTTTATTGTGATTGTGATTAATTGCACAGCCCTAATTCACACTCTAACACAAAACACTTGAACACAAAACAAGATATTCTGAAGATCCTAAAGGCATGATACAAAATGAACCATGAGCAATCTGTACCATTGCACCCCTACTTTCCACACTTATTTTGTTGAAGTCAAACACAACCAAAACAGTGTTTGGTGTTTGAAGAAGACATTTAACATACATGTTTCAAAAGCCATGACTGAAGAATAAAGGACAGAATCCTAAATTGTTCAAATAATGTACCTAATTTAATCTCCTTTAACTCCAACTGGACGCGTCTTCTTTTCCTGTGGAGCTTCTGCGGTGTTTCTGATGTTCTGGGTTCGGTCTCAATGCAGAACCCCTCTTAGTAAGGTCTGCCTTTTCCCTCCCCGTGCGCCATTTCATCACTGCTTATCAGCCCAATTACTGCACCTCCATCAGTCAATTTGATATGTGTTGCTGGACGTTTTGGGTTAAGTAACTAGAGCCCAGAGCAGAAGCCTCAAGAGCACCAGTGTTAATAGTCCACTTAGAGCAGGTTGTATTACCCATTTGGATCACTTGTCACGTAACAGTTAGGAATTCACAGAACCAACCGCAGGCAGTGCTCATTAGAGGGAACAATTCATTGAGAAAAGCAGCTCCTGAGCATCCTAAATAAACAGCCATCACCACTTATTCACCTGTGTGCCTTGGGAGTCCGAGATAGACGGGCTAATCCAAGTTTTTTTTGGCACTTTTTAACCGCGGTAGAGATTACAGTGTGAATATCTTTCATCCGTTGTTGTTCTGTGTCTTGTTTGGGATCGCTTCATGTCTCCTAGGATCTGCATTCATCTATCATGGCTCTATTTGACATCTGTTCTCCTCCCTGCGTCCAGCGCTTCAGGCCATTACTGTGTAAAATCTTAATGTGCCACATGCTGCAGTCATAAATATCTATTCGCAGATCCGGAGCCTGTTGCATTCTGTTGAGCGCAGAACTGTTGTTTGCCAGTCATAGTTGCATGATATTGGGGATTATGGATGGATAATGGTTCATAATGTGAGTGAATTGTTTTGCATGTGTTTATTATTGACATATTTATTGGTCAGGTGATTTACAGATGCTAATCTGGTAGCATCTAGTTAATGAAGAATATATTATTAAGTATTGCTTGCTGAATAAATGCAATAAAATAAACTAGGAAACATTTCTGAAACATCAGAACTTTAATAATTATTTGAATGTTCTACAATATCAATAAAATAGCTTGTGACGGAAGTAAAAACCTATTTTAACATTGCTTCGACAACATAAATGTACCGTTACAGCAGCAAACTTAATGTTTAAGGATGCCATAAAACTAGGGCTGTCAATTGATTCAAAAAATTAACTAATTAATCACACTTTTGTTTGTGATTAATCTTGATTAATCACGAAAAGCCGTATTTATTACAGAAATAAAAACACAGGCATGTAAGCGGCATTTGAATTTTAAAACAATCAATGCCAATAACAAACAAAAATTATTTACATGTTGGATTCTAAGGGAACTACAAAAAATCCAAAATACAGGCATTGCAAATATGGAAATTTGAAGAAAAAATAATAATAATAAAGTATTGAATACAAACAATTGTATTCATTGTAAAGTTGTTTTGCGAGTTGAGAACATTCATTATAAAGTAGAAACAATTTTGCTTAGTCCTCCTTAACATTTAGCCAGTTGCTAAGACAGTCCAGTCTTATTGATATTATCGGGTGACAACACACGTGCACACACGCACACGCACACACACACATATACACACACTCACGCACACAGACAGAGAGAGAGAGCGCGCGCAGTACAGCGCACTCCCTTCAAATCATCCCCACGCATGGTTCTTATTTCTCAAGCAAGAAACACGTCAAACTAAATGAAACATTTGAGGGTGCTTGGAATAAAACTTAGAGAGGAATGGGCTGTCTTTGACAGCTTGTGACATCATCTGGCACTTTCACTGAGTACATTTACATGGATCCATATTATCCATATTCCTTTGCACATTAAACACACGCAGGGCCGGAGCAAGCTGAACTGGTGCTCTAGGCGAACGGTGATCACGCCGCCCTCAACCCGAAAGTGAAAAAGAAAGTGACAGGTTCGCGGATGACCGGGAGGACCGGAGTTCAGTAAAGTTAGCAACAGTAAAGTTATTTAATATTTTTCATAATAAAAATTCATTAAAAATATGCAAAATAGTTTTTCAGAAAAATAAGTGCTGTAGTATAACCAGCGGGACAGCAGTGACGTGTGATCTGAGTTTGATGGCAGTATAAAGATTTAGAGAGAAGTTATTGACAGCTTTTGTAGTATTGGTTTTCGCGTTTTGCTCTTTGTAGACTGCCCCAAGGATCGGTCTCTTTGCCGCCTGCGCTTAGAGTTCAATATAATGCGTCCATCGCGTAGGAAAGCTAATTTTTAGGAAAATAAGGTTGTAGGTGATTGTATACATTGCGACGGTTGAAAAGAGGTGCTATTTGTGTAGGAACAATGTTTCGGGCATGAGTTATTGATCCGGAAAATACGAATCTACGAATCTGTTGCTAACTTTACTGGACTGAGGAACGGTAGGGAGGGGGTAGGTGTCGCGGATTAAATTGAGGACCGGGGAGTTCGCTCACTATTCTGGCGCCCTTGTCGGCCGCCTAGGTGTTTTAACTTTTACTTTTTGTTGCTAGTAATACACGCACTACGTGTTAAACATAGAACAACTTTATTCTCTCCAACACCAATGTACACACACTGGGAAGTGCTGCATCTTCAACTACATACACACATACCGGGACCGTACCATTACATAAACCTGTGTGGGGGTACACCTGGGCTAAACCATTCACTGCTTATACTACACTAGGTCGCCTCTATGGACGCGCCGTCCCTGAACACACATCGGTCACAACAGGAAATTAAAAAAAATCTGCCACTGCGTTAAATGCGTTCATTTTTTTCACGGTTTAAATATTTCAAATTAATCGGCGTGCGTAACGCGCTAATTTTGACAGCCCTACATAAAACATGTATTAATGTATTAACTCTCAAAAGCATGAATTTTACCAATTGGTCCACCATTTTTATGCTGTTAAATTGAAAAAAAAAAAAGCACTGGGTGTGTTTATATCAACCGAAAATGACCGTCTATACACTATACCTACACATATGACCAGTGTTGTGCAAGTTACTTCAAAGCTGTAATACATTACAGATTACTTGTTACTGTTATTTAAATGTAATCCCTTACCTTACAATATTACTGTCTCAAAATTGTAATATGTTACATGACTCATATTACTTTTTTAGTTACTTTCACCAAAATAACTCCAGAATTAGAACTTAACATTGTAAAATGACAAAACGTACTGCAGAGCATTTTACATCCAGTAGAAAGTGATATGATGTAGCAGAATGACTGTGACCAATGCAGGCTACTAACAATATAGGATATAATTGGCAATGTGAAGGCTCAGGACAATGCGAGAAAGGATGACAGCCAGAATCACAAATTATCTAAGTCTGTTAAAAGTATGATAGAGGTAAAGTGATCATCTGGCATTATCTCTGAATAGCTTGACTATATTCATATTAGACACTAAAGGCCTATATGTTAACTCCCATGTCATGACAAGATGCAGATTTTTTTTTTCTTGTTGCCATTATTTTATTCACTTTAAATTGAAGTGGCTCACAGCACAAAACTGTCACGCACAAAGTGAGCATGATGAACATACAGTAGCTTTCTCAATATAATGCCTGTGCACCGATTTCCTCTGTTTGTGGACAAAACTGCTTGCGAGCTCTCAAATATACTTTGCTCGCGCGCAAGTTTCCTCACGCTCTCTCAAATATGCACTGCTCACGCACACATGTTCTTGCATGCTCTCAGTACACTGCTCGCTCAGTGAGATTATTTGCAGACTCACAATGTGTGTCGTGTTCCTTCTTCCTTTCGTGCTTTTTGATATGATTTATATTAGTCCACTACTTATTAACAATAATCAAAATACTAAAATAGACTTACAAATATTTTTTTTATCTAATAAACCAAAACATTTTTGGCTGTGATGAGATATTTCCTGTTTCCAACACTTCAAGAAAAAGAGAATAGGTGTTGAGTGTAAAGAATACATTTTATTTTAAAAACATTTATTAAACATCCAAAAGGTGCACTACACTAATCAAATAAAAAAAAAACATTTAAACAAAAATATAACTAACGCAAGCAGAAATGTTACTAATAGAAAATAGGGAAAAACTTGAAAAGGGATTATAGCCTACTGTACCATTTACTGTTCAAATAAACAAAATGTGGTCTTCCACATTGTTGATGAGATATTGGAGAACATTTTCCCTGTCATCCTCTTCATTTTGAGGAAAATCTGTTCTACAGGGCCCCTGAACACGTCTATTGGCATGTACGGTGTTTTGAACAATACTATAGTAAAGTACTTCAATGAATATGTTGTGGTAATACTATAGTTGCTACGGTAACACAACAAGTGAAATATAAACAAATACCCAGTGCTGTAGTTTTTTTTTTTTTTACAATATAGTGTAAATTATTCTACAATTCACCACACTTTACTGTAGTAAAACTACACTTTGTATTTCATTTTATCATTTCACTATTCCTAATACTACAGTATGCTGAAGCATTCAGTAACAAGTTGAAAATTACACTAGCCTAGAACAGGCAGTATACCTAACACTCAAAAACACTAGTATTTATTTTAGAATTTACCTTAACCTGTAGGTAAATAGTGTAGAAATATCTCTGGATATATAATATAAGATAATATAATCTCTGAGCAAAAGCACAAAAAGAGGAGGAAACACAAGGCACAACTTGTGAGTCTGCATCATCTGACGGAGCAGCGGTGTTTTGAGTGCACGCGAGGAGTTTTGTCCACGAACAGAGTAAACATCGGCACGTTCGCTCGCTCGTATTACATCAATACGTTTGTCAGTAAAAATAACACCATATGCACTTACGTTCATCTCGCGAATGTACTGTCTTCTGCCATTTTCATCAATTTGCCGCTTTTCTGCTGTGCGTTAGGGCTTAGCATTACTGCGCACCGGGCTGAGCCAATAGCCTCGGACCTCGAGCTCAGGCTGAAATCATTCCGCGCTCAAAGTAAAAAGTTCCAAAAGCCAGAGGGAGATTAATGGCAACACACGCCGCGCGTATATTCACTAACCACGAACAGGAAATAGAACTGCGCTATTTTAATTTGTTAATTTCTTGCGGTCGAAAAGTTTGTTGTAACACAAGCGTTACTGAACATGTACCGAGTAAAATATTACTGAAAATGCATTAGTAATGCCTTACACTAAAAAATGTAATACATTACTGTAATACATTACTTTTGTAACGTGTTACTCCCAACACTGCATATGACTGTCCAAACAGCTTAAAAGTACATTTTTAAAAAAATAGGTGCCCTTTAAAACACCAATGTTTTCTGTATATTATTATATGTGAAATAAAGTACAAACAAGCCATAAATACATTAGAAAAAGTGTTAATTTAGCATAAACAATATCACCTAGTAATATTTCATCCATAACTAGCCATAAATGTTTTATTGTATGTTCCTGTGGGGTAGCGATTGGATGTATTCATTTACCATTGTTTATTATTCACTGTGGAGCCTCAGAAAGCAGTTGTTGGTGGATGTGAAGCAAGGGTGGGTGCCACATTTTATGTCGCTTGGTTTGAGGTTAGGGGTGCCCGAGCTTGGTCATGGTGTGCCGGTGTCCTGCAGAATATAGCTTTTATTACACACCTGAACCAGCTACTCAAGGTCTAACTAGCATGCTTGAAACATATTGGAAGGTTGGCAGCTGGATTTTGCAGGACAGAGTTTGGGCACCTTCCTTTAGATGAACTTTTGCATCATGGTACTCTGTAGCTCCCTCTCTGTGTATCCATAACCATCAAGTGGGCTGAATCCAGACACACATCAAACTCAGTTCCTGGAGGGCTGCAGCCCTGCAAAGTTTAGTTTCTACCCTGCTTCAACACAAGCCTGAAGAACTCTAGGTTTAATCAGGTTTGTTTTATCAGGGTTAAAGATAAACTGGGCAAAATTAAGTTTTATATTTTAATATAAATAAATGTAATGTATAATCATTATTATAATTATTAATTTAATAATAATTAAATTCAGTATAATAATAATAATTACAATGAATTTATGGTCACACTTTATTTTGATAGTTTGTTTGTTGAACTTCAGTTACATTGCAACTAATTCTCATTTGATTATAAGTAGACTGTTAGGTTGGGGTTAGTGTAAGTTGACATGTACTTGCAAAGTTTCTTATACTCAGTTAAATGTCTGTTGAATGTCAGTATCAACAGATATTAAGCAGAGAGTCTACTAATACTCAAATGGACCATCAAAATAAAGTGTTACCGAATTTATTAATAATCTATTATTATTTTATTATGATTATTATTATTATTATTATTATTATTATTATTATTATTATTATTATGGGCGCCACGGTGGCGCGTGAGTAGCACGTTCGCCTCACAGCAAGAAGGTCGCTGGTTCGATCCCCGGTTGGGGCAGGTCCCGGTTGGGCCAGTTGGCATTTCTGTGTGGAGTTTGCATGTTCTCCCCGTGGTTGCGTGGGTTTCCTCCGGGTGCTCTGGTTTCCCCCACAGTCCAAAGACATGCGGTACAGGTGAATTGGGTAAGCTAAATTGTCCATAGTGTATGTGTGTGAATGAGAATGTATGAATGTGTTTCCCAGAGATGGGTTGTGGCTGGAAGGGCATCCGCTGCGTAAAAACAAATGCCGGATAAGTTGGCGGTTCATTCCGCTGTGGCGACCCCGGATTAATAAAGGGACTAAGCCGAAAAGAAAATGAATGAATGAATGAATTATTATTATTATATAATTTTTAAGTTTAACAAATTTACATTTTAGGCAACACTGTGGTGCAGTAGGTAGTGCTGTCGCCTCACAGCAAGAAGGTCACTGGTTTGAGCCTCAGCTGGGTCATTTAGCATTTCTGTGTGGAGTTTGCATGTTCTCCCCTTGTTAATGCGAGTTTCTTCCGGGTGCTCCGGTTTCCCCCACAGTCCAAAGACATGCGGTAATGAGTGTGTATGGATGTTTCCCAGAGATGGGTTGCAGCTGGAAGGGCATCCGCTGCGTAAAACGTGCTAGATAAGTTGGCGGTTCATTCTGCTGTGGCGACCCCGGATTAATAAAAAGGGACTTAGCCGAAAAGAAAATGAATGAATGAATAGTTGACATTTTAAAAAATTAAGAAAAAAAGTGCTTTAAAATACACATTTTTATTTGGTGTTTTACGTAATCTCAACCGAAACACGAGTAGAGGGCGGGATATAGTCTAGCTCCTCCCCCTTAAAAAAAACCAGTCAATAATATACATTTCTAGTGATTGTGTTTTTAAAAGCACCAATTGACTCGATCACCACCTTCTCTAAACCTGACCAAATGTTTATAAAAACAGTTCAGAAAAAGAAAAGCCCTAGTCTGTTTTTTTAACCACGTTTTCAAATTTATCACATTCTCCCCCTGTTATTTACTTGTTTATTTTATTTTTTGGCTTCTGTTTTTGTTTTTCCCGCTTTCTGGAACCGTTCTTCGCCAGACTCGAACCTCGTCGTTGTGGTCAACTCTGCATCTCAAGTCTGCCGACGTACATAGTGAGCTACTGGACAAACTGGTAACAGCAAGAAAGTCGTCTATACAGAGAACGGTTCCAGAAAGTGGGTAAGAGGAACAGTGTCATAGCGCGAAATAGACTAAACGCAGCCATACGTACTTCTGGCTACATAATTTGGATCTCCAGAAATGTTTATAGGGCTATGTTTTAGAATGAGCCTATGTTGTTAATATTTGCTTATTCTAAATTCAAAAACATTAATGTTCAGGGTCAAATCAGGTTGTCAAACAGTTTAATATTGTGCTACTGAGTTAAGTTGGCTGCTTTTCTGAATATTGTAGTATGTGTGTAATTTATCCTCTCAGCAGGAAAAGACTATTGAAAAGATGATTTTTTTTTATCTGTTAACTGCTCCTTTAAAGGGCATCTACTAGACAGACCCCTGCTGGCTGCTTCATTAATTAACAGCATATTTATGAATGCATTTCACATTCACAGCATCGTAGGGACCATTTCATTTTTACACGTTCACCTTAAAATGTAGAAGAGTAATGCTTATTGGTACAGGCTCACCTGTTGACTTTAAACTTGGGCTTTAAAACACACTTCCATCTCACTTGTTCTGTGCACTGCCTGCAACCTAACATCTGTAAACCTCAGAAAGGGTTATGGAGATTTTGTTTAGAGTAGTCTTAAGTTTTAGCATTAACACAACACTGTAGTTTGATTTATCTGCATCTTAAAACAACAAACATGGGAAAAAAAGAAAAAAAAAACACCTCACTGTCACCTTATTTTTTCAAAAATTCTTCACAAACCTATTGCAGTTAATCATCCGGGTTCACAATCAGTACATCCAGACCCATAATCCAGTTCCTCTGCCTTTTTGAAGCGACTGCTATGTCATTTACTGTGGAAGCTACCATTTTGGTGTGATGCAAGAAGGGGAGAAACGTAGGAACCGTTGTTTTGCCGTTTATAGACTGTTGTGCTCGCATTATGTTACTGATTATTGTATTGTTGTTTTGAGAAATTTAGCTTTTGATGTTGGGTGTTTCGAATCATTTTAGACACGTGACCTGGGTGTTTTGAATTGCTTTAGTCACGTGACCTGGGTGTTT
>CAIGQQ010003388.1:2706777-2720277 GCA_903798035.1 Danio albolineatus | reverse complement strand
GTGTGTGTGTGTGTGTGTGTGTGTGTGTGTGTGTGTGTGTGTGTGTGTGCGTGCGCGTGCGTGTGTGTGTGTGTGTGTGTGTGTTAATATTGCCATCCCTGAGCAGTTTGTTCGTTTCACCTCTTCAGTTCTCCTGTCATTTTTAGAACAGGTGAGAGCTCTTCAGTGTACAGCACAGACTCATATTATATGGCCTATTTCTGCTCTTTATGATTTCATATTTGAGCGCTCCATACCAACGATAGTCGGTCTGTGTAGGAAATCTTGCTGCAGTTTTTTTCAAATCCCATACTTTGAAATGTACTGAGTTGTACTCTAAATAATTTAAGGACACTATGGGGGAGTGAATGTCAGAGGTACCAAAGAGAAGAATCTGGCATCCGCTCATGAATTAATAGCTGAAATATCTCACCGGCGCTGTTAGCTGCCAGGTTTTGGGACATTTATTGTAATTAAAACAGAATACTGTACATGTTTTCCTATAAGCCAGAACAAGGGTGGCTTTTATGTTACTGCCTATGACAATTAAACTGTATTAGACAAATATGTTGTAAAATTGATTAAACGTCCTAAAATGCAGTATGTTATCGGTCAGATCTCTCAATCTCATGACTTTAATATTAATTTGTTTTTGATTGTCTTTGAACCTTAAGCAATGTTACAGAAATGTAATCAATACTTAATATGCTTAAATATATTATTTAAATTTCTTTATAAAATATATTCTTTATACTAACATACTTAAAAATATTATTCATGTTGTAACTAAGATCAGCTGTTTTTTAATTAAGTAAATTTAAGGTAATATAGCTTTAAACAACTTGATTAAATTAAGGTACAACAGCAGACATTTACAGTATTTAGTAGGGTTAAGACCCAATCCCAATTCTATTTTTGTACTCCTACCCCTTGGCCCTTCCCCTTGGCCCTTCCCCTTGGCCCTTACAACCAAGGGTTAAGGGGAAGGGCTTCAAAACTTACCCCTAAGAATTGGGACAGCACTTCAACACCTGCACACGTCATCATACATGGTACAGTACACACTTATAGTGTTATCCTATTGTGGAAAGGCAAAGCTGAAAATCTATGGTTAAGGCACCACCCAGCGGCCAAAAGCTGTTGGCGCACATTTTACCGCCGCCGCGGCGGGACGAACGGCGGTAATTAGGACATTTTGAACTAGAGACATCTGTATGTCATCGCGATCTCTTGCTTCATATGAGATCAGACGATCACGACTGCTGTAGTTATTCCAGTTGTGTTATTTTTTGGTGTTTATCTTCAGGAAATCACTGAAGGCGTATATTATGTTATCATAACGATCTAATGTGGCAATGAGATCAGGAACTGTACTGTGCATTTACTCTGTGGCCATACTCATCTATGTAAACACACGAAAACAACATTAACATTATAGCAGACACTGTAAAAGCTAATTTCTAGACACTAGACATTACTGACAGGGTATTCAAGTGTCATCGTGTGTCAGAATGTTCTGGGGCCGCTGTACTGGAGTTATGATTATGGATTATAAATCGCGAAATTTAGCGGGTTTTTTTTTTTTTTTTTTTTTTTAAGCATGACTGTAAAAGACGAACGCTGTTATGAATATATTAAAACATATGTTTGTTTGTCGTAAAAATTCGTAATAATGACAAAAAATACTAATTTGTGGATCTCCTTACTTCCGGGTTCAGCTATCCTGCCGCTGAGGCAGGTGCATTCTGGGAAAAAATCTTACCCCTCCGTTTTAAGTGTGGTCCTGAAAAATCTTCGTTCGAAGGGGTGTATACTCCTTGCCCTTAGCCCTACCCCTTCAAGCTAAAGACAATTGGGACACCCCTACCCCTTGACGTGAATCCGCAAAACGAGGGGTAGGGGTAAGGGGAAGGGCTAAGGGGGAGAATTGGGATTGGGCCTAAATCTTGTAGTGACAAAATTTTAACTATACAGTACCTGGCGAAAGTCTTGTCAGCAATCCTAATTGTAAGAGCAACAAATAATAACTTGACTTCTAGTTGATAATTTGGAAAAGTGGCAGAAGGTAGATTTTTCCAATGAATCATCTATTGACCTGCATCCCAATCATCACAAATACTGCAAAAAACCTATTGGAACCTGCATGGAACCAAGATTCTCATGGAAATCTGTCAAGTTTGAGGAAAAGTCATGTTTGGGGTTACATTTAGTTGGGGGCCTGCAAGCTATCTGCAAAGTGGATAGCAACATCGACAGCCTGAGGTATCAAGACATTTGTACTGCCCATTACATTACAGACCACAGGGCAAACTCTTCAGCAGGACAGCGCTCCTTCTCATACTTCAGCCTCCACATCAAAGTTCCTGACAGCAAAGATTCTGACGGTAATCTTGGATAAAAATGTCATGGTTTCACAGTTTAAAGGTATTGTGATTACTGCTCTATAATATATCTTTTTTAAATGTCTGGGTAAAAAATAAGAACTTTTTCCCCCTTTGAACACAATATTTTTTATTTTGAGAAGCATTTAAAATATTTTGGCACAGTAAACATGTCAGGCTAAATAATTCAGGTGACTTCTGCTGTCTTCATTTGTTTCAAAAACACAGATGTCTTTACAATTTACAACAGCTACTTTGGGTATATTTTTGTGCAAGAGAAACTGTTGTTCTAAAAAAAACTACAAAAAAAATGTAAATAAAAATCTTACACATACACCTTTGGAACGATATAGCAGAACAATTTGGCAGTTTTAAAACCTTGACTTTTCCAAACCGCGGTATCGAAACCGGTTTTACGTCCATACCTACCCCAGAATTGGCCAGCCAAGGTACCAGACATGAACATTATTGAGCATGTCTGGGGTAAGATGAAGGAGCAGGCATTGAAGATGAATCTAAAGAATATTGATGAACTCTGGGAGTCCTGCAAGAACGATTTATTTGCCATTCCAAATTACTTTATTGACAAGTGATATGAGTCATTGCAGAGATGTATAGATGCAGTCCTCCAAGTTCATGGGAGTCATACAGAATATTAAAAAAAATTTCCACTGCACCATGACTTTATTTTCTATACTGTGCATTATTTCTGTTAAGTGATAAGACTTTTGGCTAAGCAAAGTCAGTTTCCTTTCTGTGGCTTGTGTATGTGGGGGTAGAGATTCCTGATGATCTTGTGGAGTTGATCGCAAAAGTTTTCACTGTTTCATTGATTGGCAGATGGGACGGTTGGTGAATTGCCGAGCTTTGATTGCCATGATAGAAAGGCCAGATCCTGCTGTTCCCATAGGGGTCTCCCAGGGAGGGAGAGTGAGGTGTTTCTTGGAAAGAAAGGAGGACTGAACTGTCCAGGGTGTGTCTGTTGCTAAAAATTCACCGTATCGTAGTTTTTGCCATTCAGCAGATGTAAAGTCTGAAGGATAAATCTTTCTTAATTCAAGCACCTTTGTAAACAAAAGTGTAGATGATACTTAAAGTTTCAGTTAATAGATTAAGTATGTTGTTGTACATAGATTTCTAAGTCACCATCAACCGTTTTTTCAGAGGATGACAAGCCGACGAAACATTGCTGTAACTCTTTTTATTAATGGAGAACTCTGTAGTGTTTCTACCAGAAAGTTTATATTCCATACAAAGTATGAAACTGATCGTTCAGTTCTTGTTATCTGACTTGAGATGCACTTGTGGCATTCTGAAAAGCGGAGATGTTTTCAACTACTATATGTGTGCCTAGATGTGAGCACGTAATTTCCAGTATGCGCACACAAGCCACATACCTCCATTGGAAATAATGAAATTGCACATGGAAAAGATGCAATGTGTGTGCAGCCCCTTCACTGGGCCTTTTCCCCTTCACAAAGAAACTTACCAAAGACATCTGTTTCTAATTCAGTTTGCTAGCTTGTGGTTTAAATTTTAGTGCTGTAATTTTTATAAATAAATTTTTTTTCAAAAAAAAAGATTGGTGGTTGAGAGGTTGTGATGAGATTGGATACTTGCACGTCTAGTCTTTTGAAAGAGTTTTCAGCCAAATGATCAAGTGTAGGTTATGTTTCGAATAAAATCATGAAATTGTGAATGTTTACATTAACTTTTAAATCTAAATTTGTAATATATTTTTTTATTAACACTACAATCAGCTGTTTTGCTTGTCAGCAACAATATAA
This sequence comes from Danio albolineatus, assembly GCA_903798035.1. Classification (NCBI taxonomy): domain Eukaryota; kingdom Metazoa; phylum Chordata; class Actinopteri; order Cypriniformes; family Danionidae; genus Danio; species Danio albolineatus. The sequence continues at coordinate 2,716,130 of CAIGQQ010003388.1, read as the reverse complement.
TAATCTACTGATTAATAATCCAAATTATCTTTCTGACCAAGAGAAAACAAGGGTCACAGCTTTAACACATCTAATAGATAAATAGTTTCTTGCGTTTGGTTTCCTTTCTGTGGCTTTCTGGTCAAGCAAAAAAAAAATATATATTTTTTAATATATGATTATTTAGCAAATTATTTTTGTGGGTTTTAATGAAAAATTTAGTTATTATTTCTTAAAACAAGACCATATTTTTGCTTGTCTAGAAAATGCTTCTTGATTTAAGAATTTTAAGATATTTGGACAAGAAACGAGACAAAAAATCCTGCAGTGTCCAAGTCAGTCAGTTTTCATTGCTGCTTGTTCTTTGACATCGGCTTGGTGTGTCCTGGGCTTTAGGGTGTGTTAGGTCACCACCTTCTCCTGGAACATCTAGTTTCGAATAGAGATTGATCTTGTGATCAAGATCTTTTAAAGCGGGGATGATGTCACACTTTCAGTATCTAAGTGAATAAATGAAAAGTTTTTCTTCCGAGCAAAGGTTCAAGCAGAGTAACGAAGAAGGATGTTGACAAAGAAACTATCACAGACAACACAAGGATCAACATATCATTTAAATCATTTAAATGATCATTCAGTAGACCAAATTAGCAACTCAGAAATACCAAACATGGGGTACATGTGTTCTTGATCAGCTAATACCTTCATTCTGAGAACTTGGTTTAATGCACAAGCAGCATAGTAGACTGGATATACATTATCAATCTCTACAAGATACTAGAGATTTACACAGTCATGCATCTGCGGGTATAGAATAGAAAAGGCTACATTTGTAGTTCCAAAGTGAAGTGAATGTGCACATTTTAGGTTGTAAATGCTCCATTATCTAGTTGTAACTATGGTAACCTGGCAGACCCAGGTTCTGCAAGTGTGTTTGGTGTCACCTAGCCAGGCTATTAGTTTGCTAGATCGGTGAGGGGTATTTATATAATGTTTGATAAATACAATAAATAAATGTGTCTGAGGGTGGCACGGTGACTCTCTGGTTAGCACTGGCGCCTCAGAACAAGAAGGTCACTGATTTGAGTCCCGGCTGGGGACTCAATCTCTAAAATATAGGTGAAGGAAAATGAATGAATGTGTGTGTGTCAGTCATTACAATCCTCTGAAATGGAGGCATCAGTATTAGGGCAGGGTATCAAGGGGGATACTTTTTAGGCACCAACTGAATTGTCTCGAAACTAAAAATGTCTTGTTATTCTGTATTAAATAACAATACCTACATGTCAGTGTTAGTGACATAGTAGCGAATCTACAGCAAAAATAACGGAATTTAAATAAATAAGCTGATGCTAGCACGCTAGGTGAATTCCTTCTGCGAGAGGATCTGATTTACATAGAAACCAAAGTCCGCTCGAGCAAAAACCTGCTTTTGTTTTTGCCAACTGTGGGGTGAACGTCCTGCCAGAGATGGCCAAAAAAGTTTTTTTCTATATAAAGTATATAGTGTGGACCAACTGTGATCGAATGCACTCAAACAGCCACGAAGCACTTGAATAATTTAAAGACACTATGGGGGATCGAATATCAGAGGTTCTAAAGGCAAAAATCTGGCATCCGCTTATGAATTAAAAACTGAAATATCTCACCACCACTGTTAGCTGCCAGGTTTTGGAAGAATAATAATAACTAAAGCCGTGTACATTTTTCTTTTCCTCAGCGAGAACTAAAGTGGATTTTTTCTTTCTTAAATGTCACCGCTTATGAATTATTACAAAAATATATGCAATACTTAATATGCTTAAATTTTAAAACAATTATATACTTAAACAGGTCTTTTATTCACACTTTAACTTTAATAACCTATTTAGACTACAAAATGTTATAAAATGTTGTTTTAAAAGTCAAAAATAGAATTTAATATACAGTGCTCAACATTTATGGGTACACCCCTCACAAATCTCTCATTTAAATTAATGTTATCAATAGGAAGCTTTACAATATTATATTTGTGCATATACGTTAGATTAGTCAGTACTGAAGCCAAATCTAGAGCTAATCTAACACTATAACTATGCAACGGTTCAAAATTAGTACACCCAAATTTATATTTTAGGGAAATATATTAAATTAGAAAAAAAAAACATACTTCAAGAGAAACCAAAAAATTATACAATTTTGTTGAAATTGGATTAAAATATTCATTTTCAAAATGGGGTGTACTCTTATGTTGAGCTCTGAAGCTTAAACAACATGATTGCCATAAGTTATTCCTTATACACAATCAATACGGCAGATATAATTTTCAAGAGTAGAATTTTGCAGTCAGACAATTACAATAATATGTTTTAATGACTTGCAAATGTGTGGAACATCTACTGTAGCTGCACTTTTTCAAACCCCAAACAGTATGTATAAATGCCATAATAAGTGTTCTTATTCATTCATTCATTTTCCTTCGGCTTAGTCCCTTTATTAATCAGGGTTCGCTGCAATGAAATGAACCACCGACTTATCCAGCATATGTTTTACACAGTGGATGCCCTTCCAGCTGAAACTCAGTACTGGGAAACACTAAAGAGAATTGGGACACCCCTACCCCTTCACGGGAACGTGCAAAACGATGCCTACCGGGTTAAGGGGAAGGGCTAAGGGGTAGAATTGGGCCATAGAGTAGCTCCTCACCTTTTTAAAAAAAAAAAAAAAAAGCAGCCGCTAGCATTTCGTTTTATCACAGCTCTCCAGTGAGGGTGGTTGAGCTCAATTGCATCAAATGAAAAGCAAATGAGAAGTGCCTTGAAGGGGGCGGGACATGTCAGAAACAAGAGAGCATTTGGTTGGTCAAGATTTGATGTAAGGCTTAAGTTTGAGGCATACCTGTCAACCCTCCCGTTTTCCCCGGGATTCTCCCGTATTTTACAGTTCTATCCCGCTATCATCACGTAAATGTATTTTCCTGTATTTCTCCTGTATGTTCAGTCAGTCTCCGACGGGTGTCAATAAACATTAAAGAGCCGATCCTCCCTATTCGCAACCCATACCGCCGAACCACAAGGGGCCGCCCTTGCTCTTAAATCTGTTGGAATCTGTCTGTGTTTTCGCTTTATTTAAGCATGAAAACACTCTGAAATAAACATAAAAACGGCGGGATTCCCTTTCCTTTTCATTACAGGTGCCGTCGCTCCTCCTGTACAATTCTCAAAACAGTCATAGTGGTGCGTGACTTTCAGCTGACGCGTCCGTAGTGATAAACAGACGCTGTTTCCCAAACGGATTCTGTACACTCGATTAGAAGCAGAGCGAAAGTGGATACTGGGTTTTGTGTTTGTGTTTGAACGGACATATACACATAATTAATAATAATAACAGCTAAAGATGTCGATCTTGATGAGTTTTTTTTTTTTTTCAAACAAATAATTTTTTCCTAAATGAGCATAAAACTTTAGGAAAGCAATGGAATGCTTTCATTATAACTATATATGTAAACTTCTGTTATTTATAACAGTGACGCCTCTGTTATTTAATGTAATCAAACAAAAATTCTAAATAAATGAGATTCATTCGCTGATCTTTATTCATAATGTGTAAGTTATACAGTGAGGAAAAGATGAATAAGATTTGATAACTTGATCCTATTTCTTTATAACAGCTAATTTTAATAAGCTAAACTGTTTGCTAACGTATACTATTAAATTTTCTTTTGTAAATAATACTAGAAAAATTATTACTGACTGTTTAACTGTTTATTTACTTTGAAACAACTCCAGAAGGACATATTTAATAAGTGGATTTTTTTTATCTGTTTTTTTTTTTAGGGGGGGGGATCCCTTATTTTCACATCCCAATGTTGACAGGTATGGTTTGAGGTGACATGAATAAAACCGCTGGTCCATTTAGGCTGAACAGACAATATGATTTTCACAATATGAAATGAATTTCACTGGACCTTTAAAAACAAATCAAACAAGCAAGTGAAAAACGTTTACTCTGTTAAGTTTAGACTTCACAATGACTTCACAATGTGGTTCCTGATCAACTATAATGGCCATTCAAATTTTCGAATGGATGACTAAACTAAAATTGAACTTAAACTTAAGATACTGCGATGTGACAATTGATTGCTGAAACTACATGTTATGAAGTGCCATTGTACTCGCCGTTACTGTTTGGAAGATTGATCGTAATTAAAACTGTATACTGTACATTTTCCTTTCATCGAGCAGAACAAAAGTGGCTTTTACCTTCTGTTTCTTTATAAAAATGTCACTATCTGTGAACTTTGTCTTGAATGGCCTTCCTGTGTCACATTTGGGCTGTTTCTGTCTCCAAAGGTTCTGTCTGTGCTCTGGAGCCTCGTAGAAATGACATTTGATCTCAGCCAAGGGCCAGAGCAGCCAATATTCACTAACTCATTTTATCCTCTGATTACAGCGGCCAGATTGGATTAAGAACCATGCCTATAAAGAGCCATTATGGACAGGCCAAGTTATGAATTGTACATGGACAGCCAGAAAGAGAATGAGATGGCTAAAATGGGGAAATGAGCTGAAAGTGCACTGTTGTTTTTTTCCTATTTTTTTATTTATTTACATTTAAGGCATCTCATGTTTCAGATAATTATTAGTTTTTTGACATTTGCATTGCTCAAATAAATACTGCTTAAACCAGCTAAAGTATGAGCAGAATGATTAGATGTTTGGGCACGTCATCCAGGTGGTTTAGTAGCTATTTTGTTTTAGTAGGTGGTTTGAGAAGATTTAACAAGATTTATGAACCACCAAATCATTTAGACTGGCTTAAATAGATAGTTCATCCAATAAAAAGTAAATAAATAAGCTGAAGCCAGGGTCCAAGATCTTGATAAATTGAGGTTTCTCAACAAACTGAACATCCACTTCGTTTTTTTTTTTTTTATATATATATCCGTGTCGTGTCGTGTCTTGTGTCATTTTGTGTCGTTTTGTGTCATTTTGTTTATAAATGTATTAATTTATTTATGGGTGAAGTATGTCTGTTTTGTTTTATGTTGTGTTATTGATATTTATATAATGTGTTGAAAATAAATAATATTATTAATAGGGCTGTCCAAAAATTAATCGTGATTAATCACATCCAAAATAAAAGTTTAACATAATATTTGTGTGTGTACTGTCTATATTTATATTATGAATATATAAATACACAAATGCATATACTTAATACAATGTTGGTTTATATTTAGATATCTAAAAAATATATGTGTATGACACAAATTTTACATTTGAATATGATGTAACTTTTTTATATATAGTTTTGGCTTCTATGAATGTGTTTATCACATATACATAATAAATATATATAACACACACACATATTATGTCAAAACAAACTTTTATTTTGGATGTGATTAATTACGATTAATTCTTGGACAGCCCTAATTATTAAGTTATATCATTTAACATATAAAATATGAAATAATTATTTTGTTTTTATTCAGCAAGGCTGGGATTTGTGTCGTTTTGTTTTGTCTTTTTTTTTTTTTTTTTTTTTTTTTGTCCGTGTCGATTTTTTTTGTTTATGGAGAACATATGTCTTTGTTTTCATTTATTATTCATATTTTTACATTGTGTTGATTATTTATTTATTTATTATTATTATTATTATTATTATGTATTTATTTATTCATTTATTCATTCATTCATTCATTCATTCATTTTCTTTTCGGCTTAGTCCCTTTATTAATCTGGGCTCGCCACAGCGGAACAAACCGCCTATTATTATTATTTTTATTATTATTATTATTATTATTATTATTATTATTATTATTATTCATGCATTCATTCATTCATTCATTTTCATTTCGGCTTAGACCCTTTATTAATCTGGGGTTGCCACAGCGGTATAAAACACTTATTATTATTATTATTATTATTATTATTATTATTATTATTATTATTATTATTGTTATTATTCAGCAAGATTGAGATTTGTAATGTTGGGAGAAAAAATAATTATTTTTTTTTAGATCACTATTAGTTTTAGATGTTTGCATTCCTTCCTCAAGTAAATACTGCTTAAAACAGCTAAAGTCTGAGAGTTTTTGGGCACGTCATTTCATCAAGTGGTGTAGCAGCTTAGAGAAGCAGAAGATAATTAACCTAGTTAAGCCTTTAAATGTCACTTTAAGCTGTATAGAAGCGTCTTGAAAAATATCTAGTGAAATATTATGTACTGTCATCATGGAAAAGATAAAATAAATCAGTTATTAGAGACGAGTTATTATAACTATTATGATTAAAAATGTGTTGAAAAAATCTTCTCTCCGTTAAACAGAAAAACAGGGGGGCTAATAATTCTGACTTCAACTGTGTATATATATATGTTCTAAATTTGAAATATATATTTATTTTGTTGGAGAAAAAACTAGCATCTCTTTTGTAGCGTCAGTGTTTGAAAGTATTTTCAGGAAAGCTTGAATCACTTTCAGTGGCAGTAAAGAATTCATTCGACATGAGTGAGACTGACTTCGTGACCATGGAAATGCATCACATTTTGCATCATTAAAGTCATTTAAACACAGTTTTCTGGCTGACTTTATATCAGCGAATTTACATAATAAAATGCTTGTTCAATAGCAGCCCATTTGGGTGCATTGTTATGCAGGAAAATAACTCCCTGGCTCCTTGCCTACATCCAGCGTGCACTATTTTTCTAGCCGTCACTATGTTCACAGCTACGTTTCTGTGCCAGGCTTTAGAATCAATAAATTAATAACCTGCACATTATCAGTATGACGAACGGTAGCAGCTGTGCTTTTTCTCTCTTTTGAAGCGCTCTTTGGAGGTAATCAAACTTTTTTCTCCCCTGCCTTTTTTTTTTTTAACCATGACTCTTCCGGAAGCTCAAAAGAAAGGATCTCCAGAAGGAATTACGGAAATAGACAAAAAATAATGAGCTTCCCTCTCACCAAGTGTTTTCCACTGAAGAATTACAACGAGCATGGGGGCGACTCCTTAATTATAAGAGTAAATGAATTGCAAGTTTTTTTTTTTTCGTTTTTTTTTTCTTTCTTTTTTTTTCTCCTAATGATACCATGAGGGAAATGCCAAACATTTGGATCTAAATTATGAACAACCATTTAAAATCCTGATTGAATAACATCACACTATATCCCACATACATATCCCTGGCCGTCATTCATTAATTTCTCCATTCCTCTTCCCTTGTTAAAAGCGACACCATCAGTCGAGAGCTGCATTTTCATCTCGCCGAGATCCCCGAAGAGAGTACATCAAGATTACTCACTGTTTTTGCTATAAATCTTTGCTATTGTAAAATGCGAGAATGGCTTTTGCCTGTAATTCATCATAGCCGTAAAGCGGGGGACGGCTTGAATAGCCCCCTGCTAGTTTTCATAAAGCAACAGAGCCGCTGATGCAATTTCCCCAGTAAATGTCTTCACCGTCGTTATTTGTCATGACACAGAAATCAGTTTAAGAGAAGTTCATGTAGATAAGCGATATGAATATAGTGGCCCCAAAGACTGTTTTAACACTCCTTCAAAATGCCCGAAAGCCATTGTGTTGATGACAAAAATACAGCCAATTTGAAACTTGACTTGGCGTTTAGCATACTTTTATTCCAAGCCTGTGGGGGTCCAGTTTTTGACACTAATGTTAAAACAGCAGCACTTTACTTGAAGGGATGTTCGTAAGACTGTTATGAAACCTTTATAATCATGACATGACACATGAAGGAGATTTTTATGCACGTGCGCTGTATGACTACTATCATTAAGTGCCATTCACTCAATGATACAGTGCATCCAGAAAGTATTCATTGAGCTTCACTTTTTCCACATTTTTTTTAATGTCACAGCCTTATTCCAAAGTGGATTAAATTAATTTCCTTAACATTCTACACACAATACCCCATAATGACAATGTGGAAAATGATTTTTTGAAATTGTTGCAAATTTATTAAAAATAAAAAACCTGAAAAATCACACGTACATCAGTATTCACAGCCTTTGCTCAATACTTTGTTAATGCAGCTTTGGCAGCAATTACAGCCTCAGGTCTTTTTAAATATGATGCCACAAGCTTGGCACTCCTGTCTTTGGGAATTCTTGCCCATTCCTCTTTGCAGTACCTCTTAAGCTTCATCAGGTTAGTTGGGAAGCGACAGTCATTTTCAGATCTCTCCAGAGATGTTCGATAGGATTTAGGTCTGGGCTCTGGCTGGGCCACTCAAGAACATTCACCCAGTTGTTGTGAAGCCAGTCTATTGATATTTTGGCGGTGTGCTTTGGGTCATTGTCATGCTGGAAGGTGAATCGTCGCAAAGCCGTCACGGACCGTTGCAAAGATGACATTGTATGTTATGATAACTTATGACAACAAAACTTGTCATAAATCTGTAATAAACATGATTGTCATGAGGCCATTATAATTGTGTTATGAATAATTTTCCTGGTCACTTTTACAGTGAAACAAACAGTATTTGTCATTAAAATGTCTCATTGAAAGTGTCATTGCTTTGTCAAATTATGTTTAGGAGCACCATTAATATTTAATGACAAATTTAGCTTGTACAACTGTAGTTGTGGTCAAAATAATATTAACGATGCTCTTATAAAAATCATGACACGTTTATAATGGCTGGATAACAACCATGTTTATGACAGATTTTTCAGTCTTGGTAATGTCGAGCTGTCATGACAAAGACAAAAACAAGTTATGATGTATTTATGTCAAGTCGTCATTGCAAACAATGTCATGTTTGCATTTAAAATGACAACTGAGCGAATGACACATAAGCATAAGCATGCTTAAAATCTCACTCATTCATGTCATGATTATAAAGCCTTATGAACACCCTTGTAAGTAAAGTGTTACTGTAAAAAATAGTAATACTGTATTTGCTATTACTATTATTTATTTTAAAATGATTCCAAATATCTTTTTTGTTACACAGAAGTTAGGCAAGCTTTGAATTACATAATGGCAAAAGTTGTGTTTTTTTTTTAAATCTGAACTATATATATATATATATATATGTGGCTCAAAATATTTATTTTTTAAAGATTTCCGGAAGTCACCAACTGACATGTCACGCAATATTACACTCATTTATAGACCAGTTAATCTGGTTAGACATAAAGAGCAAGAATCATTTGATGGCATACTAAAATACTTTATTTATAGATGACAGTGTGGCTCAAAATAGTTATAAATTGTCATTTAAATATTTATACTTTGCTGCTATCCTTCAAACATTACCAATTTATACAAATTATTCATCAATAAGTAAATAAATAATTAGTTTTGACACAATGCATGTGTGTCTAATATTTTATATATTCATCACACATATTTTGATGTTTGCTTAATATATAT
>CAIGQQ010003388.1:2694768-2706377 GCA_903798035.1 Danio albolineatus | reverse complement strand
ATGATGTCATGGAGTTTTTTACTGACTATGTAAGAACAATACAATATATATATATATAGAGAGAGAGAGAGAGAGAGAGAGAGAGATTGAGAGAGCGAGATGATTATTATTTTTATTTTTTTATTTTATTTTTATTTTTTTATTTTTTTCAAGTTAGGTTTGTAGCAAAGTTCAGTTTGGTTAAATTTAATGCTGATTTATTTCATATTGTGGGAAATATATTATTGTTCAAGCAAAGTTGTTTCACGTTTATGTAATTCAAAATATTTTATATTCAAATATGTGTGTGTGCAAGTATTGGATCGTTTGGTTCTTCTTACGTGTAAATTAGAGCTGCACGATATTGGTAAAATTGGATATTGCAATATTTTTTTTTTCAGCAATAAATATTGCAATATGAATACAGTTTGACAAGATGGTTTGAATAGCTCTATCTGACGGTTTTCTGACGAGTCAAACAGTACTGAGTTATAGACATTGCATAATCACAATGCAAAAAATGCTTTTCTTGCTTTGCTTTTTCTCGTTTCTATTCCTAAATAAATTCTTAGAGCAAGTTCTCTAAATTCTTCTGAGTCATAATTAAGACGTTTTTCCTTAAAACAATCAAAATAATCTGCCAAATGCGTAAGTAAAGTAATCATATTTTTGGTTTAAAATGTAGATATTTGGACTAGAAACAACCAAAATTCAAAGTAAGATAAACTTTCTTTTTTTCCATAAATCTTATAAAATTCCATATAAATAATTAAATGCAATTCTTCTTTGTTACACCTTCAAATATCCTCCTTTTTTTTAGCACAATTGTCTTAAACTATTGAAATGCTGAGTCACAGGCCTTAAAAATGCATGTAAATGATAAATGTTCACTCTTTTATGGTTAAAGTCAGCCATGACTCTATCTCACGTGTTCTGTAGCTCCTCGTCAACTATAGTTCCGACTCAACATTACATATCTTGCGATGTTACTATTGCGGATGCACACATATGTGACATACCGATGCTGAAACGATATATTGTGCAGCCCTAGAGGACATGCATTATTACAGCACTTTTATACTTTAATTTCTTATAGTGGCGTGGTAGCGGTAGTGATTAATATCACTCGCCTTACCTCCAGAGATAATTTTAATTGTCATACTGCATGCATTTGCAAGTTCTGATTGGCTTTAACCAAATTAGAGTTTTACTTTATCGATGGAAACAGTTTTGTTCTATAAATACACTGTTAACGATTTTTGTAAATGGCACAGTATTTAACTGTAATATAAACTGAATTTTACTGTTGGAGAGTTATACAGTATGTTACTGTATTTTAAAGCTGCATTGTAAAATGACTGTATATTCTACAGTAAATATACAGCATGATAAATGGTGCTGTAAATGTCAATACAGTATTTTTGCTGTAATTGATTTGCAGTAAGTTACTGGCGAACTGCTGTCAGTAAGTTACTGTAGATGCTACAGGAAATTGTTTATAGTGTAAGTCTTAAAAAGTGAACAACTTCAATTAATAAAGTTTAAAAAATAATAAATAAATATTAATAAGTTATAAAAACAATAATAATTAAAACATTTAATATTGTAAAAATATCAAATAACTAAATTTTGACACAAATATACTTTACAATTCCATGGTTATGGTTTGTTCTTATGTAAAAACAAGTTATGATTAATGATTAATTTTCAGTTTCATATACACATTTTGCTCTACACATTTTTTACGGTGCATTTCCGGTAACACTTTACTATAGATGCCAATTCTCACTAATAACTATTGGCTTCTTACCTATTATTAAGATAGTGGCTGTTTATTGAACTATATATTCTGCATGATTTTATTCTATATTCATAATTCTACCTAATACCTAAACCCAACAGGATTAATAATTAGGGATTTACTGATCTAAAAGTCATAGTTAATGGTTAGTTAATAACACGGAATGTATACATTAAAATAAAGGGTGACAACATTTTTTTTAAACCTATTTTGCATTAAAAAAAAAAAAAATTCAATTCAATTCAATTCACCTTTATTTGTATAGCGCGTTTACAATGTGGATTGTGTCAAAGCAGCTTCACATAGAAGGTTATAGTAAATTGAAAATGTCAGTTTAGTTATTAGCTAGTAAATTATTAGCTAGTATATAGCTGAGTTCAGTTCAGTTCAGTGTTGTTTAATATTCACTACTTAGAGTCCAAACACTGAAGAGTAATCCATCGATACGCAGCTCTAGCTGCAGTCTAGTCGCTGGAGGCTGGAGAACTCGAGGCTCGTTTGTCCTTGGAGGGTCACGGGAATCCGTCTCTTGCTTGCTACTCCGCCAAGCAGCTGCTCAGGATACAGCCTGGTCCAGGGTTAAGGAGCCTTGGGATCGTCTCGTCACGGGTCTTGGATCGCATCCGTGGCGCTGCATAGTCTCTGGGGGCCTCGGGAAGAGTATCCCCAGTTGGAAAAGAGAACAAAGAAAATAATTAGCATAGCTGCAGTTCATAGTGTATATAAAGGGGATGCGTGGAGCACATTCGTGCATCATATCGCTAAGTGATGTATTGAGTGTATGCTTTACTAAAAAGATAGGTCTTTAATCTAGTTTTGAACTGTGAGAGTGAGTCTGAGCCCCGGACATTGTCGGGAAGGCTATTCCAGAGTTTAGGAGCCATAAATGAGAAGGCTCGACCCCCTTTATTTGATTTTGCTATTCTGGGTACTACTAGAAGCCCTGAGTTTTGAGATCTTAGAGAGCGGGTTGGATTGTAGCGAGACAGAAGGTTGGTTAGATAAACAGGAGCTAGATTATTTAATGCTTTATAGAAAAAGAAAAAAAGAATGAAATTGTTAGGCGTTTAAATGAAGTCAGAATTTTTATATGTGGGTGAACTATTACCTTTAATAAAATAAAATAAACAGTGCAACTCTTTTGATGTATTTGAATGTTGATGTTGGCATCCAACATTAAAACAAGCTGGAGACCTCCCCAGAGTGTTTTAATGCACTTTTCAGCCACAGGCAAATAAAACATCCTTTCAGAAGTGACAAAGTAAATATTTTTTTTCTTCGATCAATCCAACCTCACCTTCTTAGTCATGCACTACCTACTGTATCACTCTATTAGAGCCTGAAACAGGGCCTGAGATGCAGAGAGAGATTATAGAGCGACTGTTTGTTTGTCAAGCGGTTACATAAGCGATTATGTTTCAATCCAGACCGTTACATGCTACTGCATATTTTTATTCAGGAGGATTAGAGGTTTAAGTATCATTAAATATACCTGGTTGAGGTATGACACATTAACCCTGCAATTAAGACAGGCCATTACTGAGAAGTTGAACTGAAGGGTAATTGTTTTTCTGTGCTTTGCTTAATTAGACTGAAAGCAATCTAAAAGAGATCACTACTTGGATTGCATAACTAGAGTTTTGCAAGTTTTTTTTAAAGTCCATAGGCTTTTAAAGGATTAGTTGACAAGACACAAAGTGAACTTGCAGAAAATCCCTAAAAAAATCTAAATTTATCTCCTAACTGTATTTCAGGCTCATTGGAAATATATCTCTTAGCCTACATTTTCAGGGTCCCCAGGGTCATGGAATTTCAGGAATATCATGTAGTTTTAACAAGTCTATTCCAGACATTGAAAGTGAGGAAATTAGAGAGATTATTATATTAATATCATTATTACATTAACAATATTGGGAACTAAAATTCAATGACTTAATATTGAAATTTAATATTCAATGACTAGATTGCATACAAAGTCAATGCAAACTGGGTGGCATGACTGATGAACGCATTTGCTGCAAACACACATTATTCACTTCAGTCATGTCTTCTCCACAAGTTCAAGATATTCAGCTTAAAAAAAATTCCCTGAGTAATCTAGAGCTAGTGACGCAGTGCTTTGTGTTTAGGGTGTCCCAGCATTATAATAAAAGTCCATGCTGTTACATATCGTATATTGACTATAAACTACATCTCCAATAATGCATGTTTGTTTTGCAACTTACCGTTTCCACAGCATTCTAAATACGATTTTTTTTTACCATCTGTTACGCTTGAAGAGATTTAACATCTCAAAATGAATTGTTAGCCCATGTTATTATTTTCTCAAATCTGCCAATGTTTTAGTTAGCAAAGCCCTCAGTAAAAATGAATTTGACACCCCTGGTATACAGGAATAATCTTCAGTCTAAAGGGCGTTTGCATTAACAGCCTTTTGAAGTGATCGAAAATCATTTGTTTTTAGTGATTCCAGCTCACATGATTTGATGTTTTGCTCAAATCAATGGATTGATTTTATGATTATATACAGTATCTGAGTCGTGGAATATCAATGATTTTTGTTTGTTGCTTTAAATTGTATTTCCCATTTATCAAAATTTAATTTACACTGTTTCATATTTTTTGTCACATTGGTTTTTGACTATTTTTATGTTATAGGCAATTTTTCAGTGCCATTTCAGACAAATATGTCAGGAAGTTGTACATTTCAAGAGCTTTGGCTATGAAATTACCCATTCAAAGACACACAGTCTTTGATTTGATTAGACTGGGTGCTCTTGTTTCTTTTAATTTCTTTTAAAATCTGAGGTAAATTACCCGTCGTTGCTCTCCTAATAGCTATTAAATTAATAAAAAATTATTAAAACTATTTTATTGTGAGTATTTAACATTCTTTAAGACAATTTTAATAACATTGCGTTGTTTGTGTTCACTAAAGGTCATGACAATTCTGCTTTACTCAGGGAAAAATCAGGGAATTTGACATTTGGCTGAAAGTGAGAAGCCTGATTTTTTAAATTTATTTGTTTGTTTATTTATTTATTTATTTATTTATTTATTTAGCAACATGCAGAATACATTGCTCAGGCTATGTTTTGTTGCACATTTCAGATGACAAATCCACCAGGGGGTGCTGTCTACTTATTTGCAAGTCTAAAATATTTACTTAATATAGCTTTTTTTTTTTTGTATATATTTCAGATACACATTCTTTTTGAACACGTCCATGAGAAGGCAGAGCTTGTCACACAGATCACCTTGTGAACCACTATAAGAGAAAAGTCCATGACAGCTACATAGTTTTTTTACATTGATTTTACATTGCTTTCATCTATTTTGTGGAACCGTGCCAACAAACCAAACAAACTCAAAGCAAAAAAAATTTCAACAACATACATAAACAACTTGTTTGATCACAGATCATAAACGTCATTAAGTTGTTTTGAGGTATTTATTTGGTGTTGTGCAAAGCATGGCACAAACATAATCTTTTATTTGTCGATAATATGTTTCTGCTATCATGGTAAAAAGGAATAAAAGATTTTCACCTCACACTTACCACTAGTGTTGATTTTACCTTGAAACAACAGTTAAATGAACGTTGAAGCACATATTTCCAGTGAGGCTGTGTCGAGATTCTAGAAAGACAGCCTTTCGTTTGATTGGAAAGCTCTGGAATATATCAGTGGTTTTGTTTGGTTTGTGTAAGACTTAGTTGTGTTCTGATTTGATTTGATCTCTGGATCACTTTTTAGCCCTTTTATGACAATCCCAGAGTCACATTCACATTACTGGTACTATTGGCACATCTAAAGCTAATAGCGTCATAACTCCAATAGATATCATTCTCCCACATAAACAATGTGTGTGTAAGGATCAGACCGGACACCCTCTGGCACAATGAGGACACTGGGACATCGTGTCCTTTTCTGTCTTCATGCTTCTAGGAAATGTGACACAAAAATGAGGAGCATTTGCTTTGTACCTTGAGTCATTATTGCAGATACAGTGCAACTCTAGTAATCTAATACAGCATTCATAGTGAGAAAAAGTTGAAAGAGTACCAGTAGAGTAAAAAGAAGAGAACCAAGTCGACCAATCACAATAGACTGGGTCATCGGACCAATAAACGCAGATTAGCGTCACACAAAGGAGAGGTTTGAGAACAAATGAATCACTAAACAAATCTGGGACTCGTTCGGATAATTAGGCAAAAATAAATGCATATTAAAAAATAATGAAAGTTTTTTTTTTTTTTTTTTTTTTTTTTTTACTTTGCACAGATATCAGCCTGTTGTTGGAGACCCCCAAAACCAAACTATGACCTTTTGTTATGCTTAATAGGGGTGCTTCAAAATGAACAGATTACATTTATTCTGTTATCATATGAACATATAATAAGGAAATCTCTCAAAATGCCCAATGGTCAAACAAAGTGGTTTACAACAGATTAGACAAAATGCTAATAAAAGTGTATGTAATAAATAATAAAAAAGCAGGTTACACTTTATTTTGATGGTTCGTTTATTGAATTTAAGTTGCATTGCAACTAATTCCCATTAGATTATAAGTAGACTGTTAGGTTGGGGTTAGGGGTAGGGTTAGTGTAAGTTGACATGTAATTGCAAAGTTTCTTATAGTCAGTTAAATGTCAGTTGAATGTCAGTATCAACAGATATCAAGTAGACAGTCTACTAATACTCAAATGGACTCAAAGTGTTACCAAAAAGCAAAAGTTGTTTACACTGCGTAAATGAGACTTTAAATGTTTCAGATTTTGATTGGGCATTATTTAAATCCAACCAACAACAGGATTTCAGATTGTATATGCAATCTGAAACAATTTAGCTTACCCAATTCACCAATTTAGCTTACCCAACAACAAGTTCTCAGAATTATCGGCAGCGCTAATGGTTCAAAAATAAACTGGGCAAGAGACCTACTGCACTGCTATCCACTGTGTCTGCATTCAGACCCGGGGATTGAGGAGTAGCGAAGTCCTCCTCATTTATAGTGTTTATATATAACAATAACAATATAATGATGTTATAATGATATAACAAATTGTGGTCGTGTATATGAAAGTACGGATAACAAATGTAGCAGGACATTAAATTACTGTTTAGTTCTTTGCATTTTAACTTTGTAAATTATAAAATCATGGGTCTCCTCATGGTTTGTCTCATTTTGTGATCCAACTGACAGTGGTTCACTCTTTTCCCCCTGCTCTGCCGGCCACGCCCACTCCTCCCTCTGCTGGCAGTACTCCATGCCCATTATGAAGCTTTTTTTTTTTTTTTTTAATTCTGAGGTAGACTTAAACCGAAAGAGAGGGTTTCAAGGCCCTTTAAGGTAATAGTTGGTTGTGGATATAAGTACTAATAAACAGTTAGTATCTTAGCAACAGCAGATAATAAGCCACTAGTTTATAGTGAGAATTGCTAATTTATCTTAAGTGTTACCATGGTAACTCAACATTTGTATAAATGTGTTATTTTTAATGGAAGATTTTAGTTCGTAGTTTAATTTCTATAAGCTTGCATTGAGTACTAGAGATTTTCATTTTCGTATTCTTTCCTGAGCTTTGATTGGGTTTCAATCGTTTCATTTTCTATGTGTATGTTTTGCTGAATATTCAGATTAGCCCTGGTGTTTATTATAGTCTACCTATTGACTAATTGTAGGTTTAGATAAATTTCCATTTTTTTCTGTGAAGACAAGCATGATTTTTTAGATTATTTACTCCAGAGTTCCATATCCACAGCTCTATTTGCAACCTTAAAGAGCCCCTATTATACATTGAAAAGGGTCATATTTTGGTTTTGGGGGTCTTCATCAACAGGCTGATATGCATGCATGGTCAAAAAACACTTTCATTGTCTTATAATATGCATTTATTTTTACCTCATTATCACAGCGACTCCCATATGAATCGTTCAGCGATTCATTTGTTCCCAAACTACTCCTTAGCACGATGCTAATTCGTGCTGATTGGACCGATGAGTCGATGACCCAGTATGTTGTGATTGGTTGACAGTGCTCAGCGCGAGAGAATGCCCATCACGGCAAAGTGAATGCGTCAGCATACCTGCCAACACTCCCGTTTTTCCCGGGAGCAGCCCGTATTTCAGACCCATCTAACGGCACCCTCCCGATTTGTTATTTCTTCCGGAAAACCACCCCAACCCCCGAACCCCCGTGGCCAGTCCGCCCCTGCATACATCAGTAGTCTTTTCTGATCCTTCCTTTAACAAATGGCCGACGAATCCCCCGGTGTAAGCGTGTAGGTTTCAGAGGCACTGCACAGAGGAAACACAGCACAAGGCTGGGCTATAATGCTGAGGCATTTTTGCAAAAATAAACCTCAACCACTGACTCTTCACAGCTTTATCTTCAGGTAGGGTAAAGAGCACAATTTTTCCCTCACACTTCAGAGCACAGCGTCCACGCGACATGATTTAACCGGAATTTAATACAGTGCTTGTCATCTTCCAGTTTTTCTTCCTGTCTGTGGGCGGGGCTTATGTTTCGCGTTGACTTCCAGCCGAAACGGCTAAAGACTTGTTATAACAACAATTCATTTGAAGAACGATGAGTCGACTCTTTTATAGATAAATCAATAGTTTTAAACACTTTCAGATTTAAGCCTTAGCTGGACATTTCACTTCACTTAGAGCTGTGTTACACACTGCATGGAAAGTCATTTTCAAAAAACCATCATAGGGGCTCTTTAATAAAGTCTTTGTCACTATTAACCAATTTATTTCAATCAAATTAATAATTTCCATCAAATAAAAAGTCGGTCTAACCTAAAAATGTTTATACAGTAGTGTCATTTACACGCAATAAACCATTGGAAATATGGTCTGCCTTACTACTAACACTCATTTAAACATGCACGCAAACACACTCCCTGCAGTGAGAACTCACTTCAGCTGCTGCCGTTTTGGCGGATTTGCATGATGAAGGCCAGACACCAAGTATAGCATCTGATCTGTTTTTTGTCATCTTGGATGTTAATTGATAGAGAAAAGTGCAACACCAACTGAGCAGCCCCCGACTTAGTCCAATCAAATCACATCTGATCACAAGTTCATTAATGGCGTCCCGTAGAGCACTGTGGAGGAGCTTATTTATTTTCAGAATATAACAGGTCAGAGATCAATACTGATTTGACCATTTAAAACTTAAGGTAGATGCTTTAAGCTAATTGAGAGGACCTATTGAAATTGGTAACACTTTCATTTAAGTAGAAATTATCTCTATTAACTGCTGGCTTATTACCTGCTTATTATTAAAGATGTTGACTGTTTAGTGACTGCTATAAAGTATGATCTTATTGTAAATCCCTAAAGCCAACTACTACCCTACTAACTATTCATAAGCAGCAAATAAGTGCTTTATTTAGTTAAAAATCTTAGTTAATGGTTTGTCAATAGCAGGAATTGTACATTTAAATAAATTGTTACCAAATTATCATCTTACGTCTAATTTAGATGCTCTTGACCCATGGAAACCAACATTTTACTTACAGCATGTCAAAAATAGAAACTGTACAAATAGGTATACACTACCTGACAAAAGTCTTGTCATCGATCCCAGTTGTAAGAGCAACAAATAATAACCTGACTTCTAGTTGATCATTTGGAAAAGTGGCAGAAGATCTGTTGAACTGCATCCCCATTATCACAAATACTGCAGAAGACCTATTGGAACCTGCATGGGCCCAAGATTTTCACAGAAATCAGTCAAGTTTGGTAAAGGAAATATTATGATTTGGGGTTACATTCAGTATGGGGGCATGCCAGATATCAACATCAACAGCCTGAGGTATCAAGACATTTGTGCTGTCCATTACATTATACAGTAAACCAGAGGAGATGGCAAATTCTTGGGATAGCGCTCATTCTCATATACTTCAGCCTCCAAATCAAAGTTACTAAAAGCAAACAAGATCAAGGTGCTCCAGGATTGGCCAGAGATGAACATTATTGAGCATGTCTGGGGTAAGATGAAGGAGGAGGCATTGAAGATGAATCCAAAGAATCTTGATGAACTCTGGGAGTCCTGCAAGAACGCTTTCTTTGCCATTCCAGATGACTTTATCAATAAGTTATTTGAGTCATTGCAGAGATGTGTGGATGCAGTCCTTCAAGCTCATAGGAGTCATACACAATATTATTTCTTTTTCCACTGCACTATGAATTTATATTCTATACTGTACATTGTTTCTGTAAATTGACAAGACTTCAGTCTTAGCAAAGTCAGACCTTACCGTCCTATTTAAATAATTAAAAATCAAGGCATAATCACATTTTAATTTGATAAATCAAGCGTAATATTTGCCTTTCATATAAGACACTTCTGATACCAAATGATCAGCTAGAAGTTATTATTTGTTGTTCCTAAGCTTGGATAGGTGACAAGACTTTTGATAGGTAGTGTACAATTAAGTTAAGACAGCTTTAAATTTAGGCTTTAAAGGTAGAGTTCACCCAAAAATGAGAATTTACTCTTCATTTGCTCACCCTACAATTTATCTAAACAATTTATTTAAATACAGTTTGTCTGTTGAACAGAAAAGAAGATATGTTTGAAAGTGTTATTAAATATAATGCTATGGGAGTCTAACATTTTTCAAAACATCCTCTTTTGTCATCTACACTAAACAAATGAATTTGCTACTTGTTTAAACTGCGTATTTAAAATGAGCTGAAACAACACAATTCTTTTTTTGAGGGGGGGGGGGGCTTAATTGTTTCATGTTCAATCCACTTACATTTGTTAAGTTATCTTAATCGATTTGTGTTGGGACAACATAAATGAATTGTGTGGAACCCTGCATTTTTACAGTGTGCAGAAAATAAATTCTGATTCAGTCAGGTTTGGACTATATGGAGGGAGTGAATGATGTGTGAATTTTCATTGTAAGGTGAACTTTCACTTTCATCAAACCGATCTCCACAATTATAAGTCATCATCAGGTGGCAGATAGATGTTATTATAGTCGTTCTGGCCCAGATTATACGGTCAGTCCTGTGACACATAAAGCGAAGGCACGCTCAGGTATAAGAGGGGGAGGATTTCCTGAAAGCAGGCTACAACCTTCTGTCGAATCCTATTAAAGAGCCTATCTGCAAGCTGTCGTCAGATAACAGATAACCAGAGGCGTTCACTGTATTTTTCCCCGTCTTTCTGCCTGTTGCCTTTTCTAGATGGGACTTGGCTGTGAAAAACAAACAAAAAAACATGTTTACTCGCTCAGTGCTGGAGTTGTATTATACACTGAATACTACAGGATTGTGGAAAACAAGTGGAGATTTTTTTTTTTTTTACTTTTACTTTTACTCTCTTTTTTTCTGTTTTTTTTTTTTACTTTCCCATCCTTGCACCTTTCCATTACCTTCCTCTGACCTTTCCTTTGTGTTATATCTTTGATTTTTTTTTTCCATGCAAGTTTTTTTTAATACTCTGTATTTTTTGTTTCCTTTCTGTATTTTCTTCGTGTTCACTTTAATCCCTTGTTTATTCCTTTCTTTTCTTTTCTTTTTTCTTTTTTCTTTTCCTTCCTTTTCCTTACTTTACTACACTGTAAAAAAAAAAAATAGTAAAAAAAAGGTCAAATGACTGGCAGCTACGGCTGCCAAACAAAGACCATAAAATTACAGTAAAATTTCTTTATTGAAATAAAGTGCAAAAGTAATAAATCTACAGATATTTTCATTAAAATGTTTACAGAAAAACACTGTTATTTTAAAGACTTTTCCTAGATTATTACGATTAAATACGTTTAATAAAGTTACACACTAAGAGTTTAACAGAGAATCAC
>CAIGQQ010003388.1:2661153-2681681 GCA_903798035.1 Danio albolineatus | reverse complement strand
TGTCTCTTTGGCTAGTGCAGATGCTCAAGACAGTTCTGGGAGGTAATTATATTGAGCCACTTTGAGATTGACTTTGGCTAAGGGATATTAGAATGACCAAAATAACATTTTAAATTAGATTTAGACAGCAATAATGCGCAAGAGATTTATGCGCAAATCCAAAATATCCCATAAAACATTTGCGAATAAAGCATCAAAAGAGTCAAAGTGAACAAAATTATTACTTCCTTTTTTGTTATACAATAAATTACTTGCGACTCTGAAGACAAAAATAAAATTCAGTGAATGTGTGTTGGCTTTTGGAGACGTGAGATGCTTTTTGGTAGTGCAGAGGCTCAAGACAAAATGACCAAAACAACATATCAGGTGTCAGTTGTTAGTCTGGTTCGTCTGCTGGTTTGTGCATTATTGCTGTTTTTTGAGGCACATGATAAATGAGTTTCCATTGTTGTTCATGTGTATTTTTTCTTATCAGATACATAGTTTATCCTATTGACTTTATTCTCTGCGTGCGAGTGGGCGCAGTCATTCGAATCTTTTTGGCTCAAGACTTCCGGTCTCATTCACTTCAATTAATTTTTAGACGTTAAAAACTGCTTGTTATGCTGCTTGATGTTGCAAACTGATGTTTTCTTATTATATTATTCTACTTATTCTGTATAATTATGCAAACACTTTTTTGTAGAGCGAGTAGTTTAACCGTTTTCTGCCGTTTATTATTCCATGTCATTTCTCCCATAAGCGACTGAATCGGAAGTTCAAAAACAATCGCAAAAATGAGCGCACTTCCACATTGAGGAATAAGCTCAATAGGGTTGTGGTCAAAATTTATTAAATGCTCTTTTTCAAAATTGATGCACATCTTGGCATTTCCATTAAACAAATTTGTATGCAATTTTCCAAAATGCATTAAAAAAATAGGTGGATGGAAACATAGCTATTGTTGACTCCCAACTCAACTGGTTCTAAGGCTTCTTTTTTTTTCTTATTCTTTTTTTTTTAAGTTTGTTTACTTGACTTAATTTATTGTCCACAAGTGGAAATTTATCTGCCGTTCAAATTACACATATCACAGAAAACAAGCAACACAAATACGTTCAATATCCTCATATAAATCACATTAAAAACTCAAACCCTATTCAACCCAATATTTAAAATTGCAGTCAGCACAAAGGGCAATGGATACACATTTTTCTTTACTTGAGGTTGCCTAAAACAATTCTTCAATAATGACGTTTTTTTCTGTTGAATTCTCATTAAATACATTTCATTTAGTTGACTTGGCAATTTTTACTACTCAACACAGTTTTTGCTTTTCTTTAATTGGCCACAGTCCATACCCTACAATCATGCAATCATGTTAAAACTCATAAAACTTTCAACCAAATTCTTGTATACCATCTTCAGAATGTCTTGACTAACTAAATTGTTGTAGCCTCCCAATAAGATGTAATCTCTGCATTCAATTTACTATCAATAAATGTTCTTAAATATTTAAAACATCCAGCTTGTTTGCTATTTTATGACCCCTGAGGACCAGAGGTTTCAACCCTTGAGTAAGAACTAGTTTATTTCTGCTAATTATCACCTCCTTGGTTTTATTGAACTCATTTTACACCAGTTTTGAAGCAAATTTGTATAACTATAGTACAAGTTATCTCCCTCTGTTCCTGTTTATAACTTACTTGATGTTCATCGAAAACCTATTAGGATTTAGATCCACATGAGTAAATGGTTCATCAAATTTTCATTTTAGGGTGAACTGTGCCTTTAAATAATGAATACAGTATGTGCAATGTGTTTTAGGTGGTGGCTTAAGTTTAGCTTTTGTTTCAAGATATGTGTTTAGCTAATCTGTTCTTAAGGTGGATGATTTATGTTCAGACCTTCAAATCTTCTCAATTTGTTCTATGTGACTGTTAAATGCTTGATTGCTATTGATGATCATTCGAAAGGGAAATTCACATAGTGTTTTCTATTTTCTATTTCTATTTTTTTTCTATTTCTATTTCTAGTGTTTTCTACATTTTCTATTCCAAAGCATTACTTTTCATAGTTTTTCCATGTAAACATGCATGATTGTTGTGATAACTCGCTGCTGTTCATGTCCCCAGATTGGGGATTGTTCATTTGTGTAGTGACAGTTTGCAAAATGAACCATCATTAAGGCTGTTGATATTGTCTTTTGTACAGTATATGTTCACATTTCTTTTTGTGAAGACAGAATACTGGCAAAGTCTTTTACACAATAAAAAAAAAATAGATATAGTACCCTCAAAAATTCTGTTGAACACAAAAGAAGATATTTAGATTAAACCTGTTAACTATAGACTTCTCTAGTATTCTTTTTTTCCTACTATGGATGTCAATGGTTACAGGTTTCCAGCATTCTTCGGTATATTTTCTTTTGCTTTCAACAGAACAAACATGTCAAATTAGTTTGGAACAAGTCTAGGTTTAACAGATAGTGACATAATATTTATTGTTGTGTACACTATCCCTTTAAAACATTCTGCGACCAATCAGAATTAATCATTCGCTGTCTCTCTAGTATAGCAGTCATTAATGGCCAATAGATTTTAAAGGCCAACCTCACTAAAAAGTAAAGAAATAGTTGATTCAGTCCTGGCCTAGTTTCAAGTAAAACTTCACATCCTTACTAATGACATTTTGTTCGAATCGATTTATCCACAGACCAGTTCTAGAACTTCTTTATTCACTGAATTAATCATGGTTAATTTAATATCAATACTCTCATTTTCTGTGAAGTGGCCTTCAAATATTGTGTTGGACAACACTGGGCCTTTGAGTCAAAAATACTAAGAACTGCTGCTGTGATCCATTCATTAAAGTCCACAGTACAGCGAGCCTTGCTCTTTGTGTAAATCCTGCTCTTATTCTAGTTTAAATTCACTTTTGACTTTTTCATTCCTGGATTGCCTTTTTTCTACATCCACATATGAGCCATTCCAGCGTTACGGATGTGACATTTGCAGTAAAAATTCAAAATATACATTCACAGAGAAAGTATATGTTAGTGTTATATTGAAACATCTTTTTATATTTTCCAAATCAACTAGCCAGAGTTATGGGATCAAAAATATATCACATTTTTTATGATTTCCAATAAGAAAAATAAACATGTTATTAATGTGACCAAAAAAGTTGGTCAGTATATAGTTTACAGTATACAACTTACTTTATAGAAATTCTTCAGATAAACTGCGAAACTTAAGGGAAATAATGCTAATCAAAAGGATAAGAGTTGGATCTCTATAAAACAAAATAGTTTATTTTATTTTATTTTATGTTACGTTTTTGCATTTATGAGGAAAAAACTTTGTTATGGATGTGACACATACTGTACCTAGCAACATTGGGATGTGAAAATGAGGGATAACTCACCCCCTATAATTTCGATTGCTTTCCTCACTTTTTATGCTCATTCAAGACAAAAATTGTTATGTTTAAATGAAATCCACCAAGACATGTTTAGATGTTATTGTTATTATTATTATTATTATTATTATTATTATTATTATTATTATTATTATTATTATTATTATTATTATTATGTCTGTTCAAACATGTACCCAAAATCCAGAGTGTTCACTTTCACTCTGCTTCAAATCACGTGTACAGAATCCCTTGGTGACAGGTATGAGTGACATCTCTCTGTTATTGATGTGACATGAATTTGGCACTTGCTTTATTTTAAAGGTACTGTAAAACTTTTTTCAATGCAAGGTTGACATTTTCATGGAATTTCTTATATGTGATTATGGTGTTTCATAGGCTTGTCAGTTTGTCTCTATGGCTCTTTCACATCACAGACGTACAAAACCAGCATAGTTTGAAGGCCACGTGAGGATAAAGGGTTTATTCGTTTTGAGGTTATGACCATCACATACTGTATGGTTCAAGACTGAATCAAAGACACAAAATGAAGAGACTCTGTGAACGACCTCTCTTTCTCTCGTCATCCTCTCTGCAGCATTCAGAAAGCCTCTTTAATGGCAATACACACCCTTTTATATAATACTCTCAGTGCCCATGGCTCTGTAGGATTAGAGCATTGTGTAACGTGTCATATGTTAGTCTTCGACCGGCTCTTCTCTAGACAGGCTGGCCTGTTTTGAAATGTTTTCATTTCCTTTCAATCCAGCATGCGAGGCCTCACAAATGTTATATGCTTGCAGTGCTGCATGTCGCTTCTGTCATGCTTCAAATGTGTGATGAAAGAAGCCTTTGGCGCAGCGTTTATAATTTTCCCACAATAAAAAGAGTGCAGATAGACTCAAAATCGCTAGTCTGAAATAATTTCTACTCAGAGCCCTATGAGTTTGACATTATTTCAGGTCAAAGCAGTAGGGTTATCAGAGTTATCTGTGTTGCCTGACGTATAGAATAAATATTAACCAGGAAATTGTATCTGAAATCCACTGCATATACCTTGCTTTCATGTATTTGACATTTGAAGTTAAAGAGCCCCTGTTTGGCAATATAAAAGGCCAAATTTTGGTTTTGGGGGCCTTCAATATCAGGCTGATATGCATGCAAGCTCAAAAAACACTTTCATTGTCTTAGAATATGTATTTATTTTTACCTAATTATCCCAACGACTCCCATATGATTTGTTCAGCGATTAATTTGTACCCAAACCCCTTAGTTCAATACTAATCAAAGCTGATTGGTCCGATGACCCAGAGGCAGAGGATCGCGAGTTCAGAAACGTATTTAAATCAGTAAAGTAAGAAGCACGGTTTTTGTTTTTGTTTATAATTATTTTTTCAGGCTTTTCACCTTTATTTGATAGGACAGTAGAAAGAATCGACAGGAAAGCATGGGGAGCAGAGAGAGGGGAAGGATCGGCATAAGACCGCTAGGCAGAATCGAACTCTGGTCACCGTGAGCACCTGAGTGCATGTGTCGACACACTAAACACTACACCGCTGGCGCCGATGCACGCGTCACATTTTTAACGTAGTTTTGGATGCAATATGGGATTAGCCCCATACAGATAGATTTTAACCTAAGAGATTCATTACAAGCACTGATCTATAATAGAAGTCATTACAAGCCGTGCGGGGCGCCTACAAGTTACACACAATTAGACACATATTTTGCAAACTACACAAAACGAGGCAACAACTTTAATTACACTTACATGTGATGATCCGGAGGAAGAAGCAACTGGGCCATATGAACGGTAACAGTTACTGACAAAATCCCTGTCAGAGTCTGACAGAGTCCCATACATAATAATCTCTGCTGCTTCTTTAATGGTAAATGGCTGATGAATCCTGCGTTGCCGCGTAAATTATTGCATCAAAAATCAGAAAAATGACAGGAACAAACAAAACACAAGGTTGGCTATACTGTGGTGTTGTGGAAATTAAGTTTAACCCTTTATTCCCCACTGCCAAATCTTCATCTGTCAGTGATCATTATCTTCGTGTCATGATCGGTCCCGTGATCCGCCCTAGCTCCGCTAGTGTCTGAAGGGAAAGGTGCGTTTTTACCGGAGCCAGCACTTCATATTTGGTGACGCACCGTGTCGACATTGAAGCATTCAAGCAAAACATCTAAACCCAACACGATTGATTTATTTGACTCTGAGTTGACTATTTCATAAAAGAATCAATAGTTTTAAAGAATCAATAGTTTTAAACACAGTGCACTTTCAGATTTAACCCTCAGCTGGATGTTTTCATTCACTTAGTGTTTCACACTGCATGGAAGGTCATTTTCAAAAACCCATAATAGGGGCTCTTTAACACATAAACCAAACTATATTTGTGTGTGTCTGTATGCGTGTGTGCAATAAATATTTCTGGAAAGAGACAATTAGCAATGGAATATTTTCTCTGCTTGCTCAGCTGCAGCGCTCGATACAGATTAGCTCTATGTACGTACAGCGTGGCTTTCAATTCTTTTTCCGTAGTAATGTAGCTAAATTGAATAACGATAGAGTTAAAGAATCGTTCATTTATTTTCATTCAGCTTAGTCCCTGGTTTATCAGAGGTCACCACAGTAGAAGGAACCGGCAACTATTCTGGCATATGTTTTACACAGCAGATGCCCTTCCAGTCACAACCCAGTACTGGGAAATACTTATACACTCTCACATTCACACATACATTTGCATACACTACGGCCAATTTAGTTTATTCAGTTCCCCTATAGCACATGTCTTTGGACTGCGGGAGAAACCGGAGCACCCAGAGGAAACCCACGCAAACATGGGGAGAACATGCAAACTCCACACAGAAATGCCAACTGGCCCAGCCCAGACTCGAACCAGCACCTTCTTGATGTGAGGTGACAGTGTTAACCACTGAGCAACCGTGACACCCTCTGATTGATGTCCTTCAGTTAATTATGGATGTGGTAAGGCAGACTTTTTTTCTTGATTAGCATGAGAAAGAAAGGTTTATGCTAAAAGCATGAGACAGATCTGTATCTGTAGGGCACACTGACAGCCCTCAGCAAAACACCAGCACATGCCAATCAATACACGCACGCACACACACACTCACTCACATACTCTTATCATTAGGGCTAATTAGAGTTCAGATGTGATTATAAGGAGGTTCTTTTGGTTAATGTGATTATTTCCGTTTATTGGTTAAAGCAGTTAATCACAAGCACATTAACGAATCAAAGAGCAAATGAGCCTCAATAGAGAGATTTCTAAATGCAACAAAAGCTTGTGCTTTGAAACATTGGCTATGGTATGCTTCTGTCAAATGTCATCAAATAAGCTTAATGTTACCTGACTTTTTTTTAAAGTGCAGTATGTAATACTGACAGCTAGCAGTTGAAAATGGTCCAAATTCAATGAATTGCCAAATTGACCAGACCAATGGGAATGATCCTTATTAGAAACCTAATTGTAAAGTGTGACCTAAAACATACATTTCACAGCAAAATAACTTGCTATAGCATATATATTTATATAACAGTTCTGTCTGGTTCTTGAGTTGACTGATAGTCATGCAATAATCTGCCAGTAACAGCACTCGTACCGCCTCTTCACCCTTTACTTATGTGTATTACTCCGCCCACATACAGCAACAAGCAGAGGTCACTCTACAGTTTGACCAATATTGCAGCTGTAGGGCAATATAATGTACTTTTGAGGCTTTATTACTCGAGAATGTAGTTGTTTAGATTGCAACCATGTAGTTCATTTATGAGGATAGTGCCTATTTTAAAATATTTACAATTTCTGAGAGACAAGTCATCGGTGGCTTTTAGCCTGTCTTTTGAGCAAAGACGGTTGACGATGTTCATCCACAAGCTGGAGACAGAGGCCACAAAATAAGCCCTAAGAGAAAACCAACATAATTTCAAACTACAGCTGATCAAATCATTATTAAACAGGTAAATGACTTTCTAAGTCGATCTCTCTCTTTTGTACAGTATGTTGTAGTGCTGTATTTATTCCATAGTAATATTGTGATCTCCCGATTGCAGCAGAGAAACACTGGGAGATACCTCTGTAGACTGATGGCAGTTCATGCCGTTCAACCTTATAATCTTAAAATGTCAGCAAAATCACCTGTTTTGTCATCACTTTAGACATTACGCTAGAAAATCATTCAACTAGCTCTAAATGGATGTTGGTGAATTAGTAACGGTGTCTGCTGTTCTGACGTCAGCTGCAGATGTGAATGAATGGCGGAAGAAATAAGTTCCTCTTACAAAATGGTTTTGAGACTTTCCGTGTTTTATTTTCTTTTTCATGCACACAATTATGCCGTCAAACTGTTTTATAAATGCAATTTCACACTCGTAGCAGTGCAATGTGGAAAGCACGCCTCCCACCAGTGCCTATATAAAGCCACATCTCACTACTACTCGTAAGTAATACTATAAAATGCCCAATATTTAAGCTCTGAAAAAATATAAATGTCCTTTAATGTCTTTAAAAGTAAATTGACCTATTGTCATTTACTGCAATAATAATAATGATGATAATAATAATAATGATAATAATAATAATCATATTTTAAATTGTGAATGAGACCATAGCAGTAGTAATACTAAAATACAAATACAGCTTTTACTCAGAGCACGTGATTAATTTTTTCCCAGAGCTGTACGTTCTGCTGCATTTACTGTCTTTATTTTACAAGCAGCTTATCTGGGCACTTGGTCGGCCATGGAAAAAGAGACCTTCTTTCAGCATTAACAAGGCTTTATGAATTAAAAGATTAATAGTAGTAAAAGACTGACTCCTCACATATAATTCTCTCCTGCCAGGTTGCATTGTGCTTTCTCCATTTGAAATATGAGGATAAGTGGTGTGGGTCAAAATGCTCCGGTGCACGATGACACTCGCCTTATTCATTACCTGCTTCTGCTTGCACACGTTATAAATTATAACATCTTCAGAGTGGCATCGAATGATCATGTTAAACTTGTAAATTGAGTTTTCACTTACATTTAGTAGCTCCATACGCACATGGCTCGAAATCCACTCAGAATCAACAAGGTATGAATAATGTATGACCTTTTTTTTTGCTATCAAATGAATATCTACAGGCATGTCACGTCTCGCTGTTGAATAAAACCATGTTACAGCATGATACCATGTTTTCTAATAAAAAAGCCCATAGGTGGCCGTGCATCGACCGCTGACTCAGATTAAGCGCTGTAAATAAATCTGCATTGCTTTTCACGTATATATGCCTCACTATGCTAAAAAAAGATCTACCCATTTGCTTAAATATGATAATAGTGATGGATTTTGATTGTTTTTTGCCATGATTTGCTCAAATAAATCACAAACATATACTGTGAGTAGGGATCAAATCAAGCATCAGTTTGTCATCTAATGTGTGGTATCAACAAACACCTGGCAGGACTGTTTGGCTCAGGATAAGTGTTATCTCATTGATGTGTGACACTGAAGATTCAGCTCAAAGATTTAACAGCTTCAGTCACACATTTTGAGGAAAAATAAATATATAAGCTACGCTGTATTATAAGAGACTATATTGTAGTTTTTGTTACTAGTTTGATTAAATATTTTCATTTGAATTCAATGTTTTAAATGGTTTTTTTTAAGCTTTTAAATGATGTTACTCGTAAAGTTTAAAAAGGGACATATTTGTTTGCTATTTTTAAATGCTATAATCGGGTCCCCAGTTGATCTACCAACCCAGAAAATGTAACATTAACCGAATATAACCTTTTTCTGCAAGCATACAGACCCATGAAGACCCATGACACATGAAGAGACTATTACATAGAGATTATTTTAGATTGCTTATATTATTAAAATACTTCAGTAAAATTATATATGAGCTTGTTTCAGTTTTATGATGTCATAAAGTATTGTATAAGAATTGTTATTAGAGTATCAAATATTATTATAGTATTATTGTAAGTGTTAAAAACTTAATTCTATAGTATTATTTTAGTATTAGTGTCATAAACTTTAGTTAAATATATTTTCTAATTACTTTTTACTTATCTAATTTTGGTTCTTTAAATATACCACACACACACACAAATATATTTTTTCGTAAAACGGTACATGGTGTAATGTACTGCAAATACTGTCTAAATCACTTATTTTTAAGGTTTTACTCTATCTCTACCTCTAAACTCAACCCTCACTGGAAACCTATGGCAAATTGTTATCATCAAAAGAGCTTGCTAAGTATGCTTTATAAGTGTTTTGAATTATGAGACAAGGCATGTCCTCACAAACAACCTTAACAGGCATTAAACAATTTTGTGTCCTCATAAACCACATAAACAAGCACACACACTTTCACTGGCTCTGTTTACACCTGGTATTGATTTGTATTTTATTTATTTTTTCCTTATTGATTCGTATTTCTTTTCATTTGACTGAAATAAAAGCAGTTCAAAAATTGAAGTATAAATCATTTTTAAAGTCAATGTTATTAGCCCATTTCATTGTTGAACTGAAGCAAAACTCATTATATTTTTCATATTAAAGATTGAGGGCTCTATCTTAATGATCTAGGCACAAAATCTAAAGCGTCTGGTGCAAAAGCATTACGTGCGTGTCCGAATCCACTTTTGCTATTTTAAGGATGAAAAATACGGTTTGTGTCATGGCGCATGATCTAACAGGGTTGTGCTTATTCTCTTAATGAGTTATGGGTGTGTTTTGACCATAACATGCATTAAACCATCCAGAGTCTCATCTCCTATTCCTTTGAAGAGTCAGTTACGTATTTGTTATTTACATGGTGGACTTTTTAAGTGGAAAAGCTAAATGCTTCACTAACATGAAAACAGTCAAACAGACCATCTGCAGCGAGGATAAAGAATGAGCCTTCTCCAGATCAGCCTCTTTACTTTCTCTTAATTTTACTTTTACTGTTTACTTTACTCTTTTACGCCCATGGAGTAAGGAAATAGTGTGGTGCACAATCCACTGAAGACATCCATTCGCCTGCGTATTTAGTTTTGTTTGTTAAGCGCAAAGATTTGCTTCAAAACTATTTCTAAATTCAGTTCTAATTTCCAGCAAATTATTAAATGAACAATAATAGCAAAGTGTGGTCAAAAAACTAAGTTATATCCAAACACATGTCCTATTCTTATGCCCCATTAGGTGATGCAGACATCTCTAAAACCAAATCTAAACTTGTTTTTTATTTAAACAAATACAAATATGCATGCAATAAATAATACTGCTAATAAATTTATACCAAATTTT
The DNA here is from genome assembly GCA_903798035.1 of Danio albolineatus. Taxonomy (NCBI): domain Eukaryota; kingdom Metazoa; phylum Chordata; class Actinopteri; order Cypriniformes; family Danionidae; genus Danio; species Danio albolineatus. The sequence continues at coordinate 2,670,972 of CAIGQQ010003388.1, read as the reverse complement.
TTTTTATTAAATATAAATTTGTATACATTTTTATATACATTTATACAAATGCAGTTTATTCAAATCATGAATAAACTGAAAAAAGCCCCCAAAGATGGAGGCATGGATGCAGTGGTGTTTATATTTATGTAGAAAATAATCAAACATTTTAATCCTTTAATTTTTTTTTCATATGTAAAGATGTTTGTGTATTGTTGTACATCCTGTGTGCATTAAGCAATGTGTAAGCATTTGGACCTGCACAGGCGCATAATTAACTATCTCTGCGCTGGACTTCAGACCACCTTTAGTTAGTCACTGGCGCAGTCTATTTCAGTTCCTCAAAATAGTAACTCACCAACAATTAGCCTTAACACACCTCCTTTTAAGAGCGGCAAACCCATGAGTCCACAAAGTGGCGCCAATGGATTTGCAAAAGCTGAAATTTAGGGTTGCACTGGTCTGAAAATAGCAACAAATTGTGCATCCAGTAGGTACTAAATATGGACATTACACCCCACCTTCTACCGCCGCTGCGGAACGAACGTGTTTTAAGGTATGACCACAGTTTGCGACTTTGCCGCCAGGGGGCACAAGGGGACGGGATGCGAACGGACAGAAATATACAGTAGCTGTAAATACCCTGCTACTTATGAAGATGAAATAATAGGACAAAATTTTATAATTGCTTCATTAATCATTAAAAACTTGTTAACAGCTTTATTATTATTGTAAATGTGTTAAATGAAATGAAGATTCATTTTGAAAAAAGTTAAATTAAAGAAATAAAAGACCACTAAAATAAACGACAGCTAAAATGAAAGTAGGTACAAACATACATACAAATAGACCTAAATAAATAAATATATAAAGCAGTGTTTTAGCTTAAAAATAGAGAGATGTACAGTGTTTGATATTTTAAAGTGACTAAGACAGTTACTAAATAAGCTTTTTCATTTACATTTCATTTACATTTTCGTTGTGTTTTACTATCTATTTTTTGTCTCAGTTATTGTCCATAAATAATAAATGAATAATTAAATAGACCTAAATAATAATTTACTTAAAGACATTACCAGCGGAAGATGGAGAAACGTCCGACGCATTGTTTAATGTTAAATGCTACTTTATCAAAAGCATAACAATAAACGGACCTACTGTACCTCAAGCAGATCACTAAGGGCTACTTCTCACCATGGATTGTATCTTTTCTATAGTGTAAAATCATGTTTATTGCTTTTTCACATAGGGTACAGTACAAATATAGTGCCGTCCTATTGTGGAAAGGCAAAGCGTCACGGACTGCAGTAAAATGGACGTTTTGAACTAGAGACATCTGTACACGTCTTGCACCTTATTGCGCCGAGTGTATGATAAGGCCCTAAAAGTGTATTTAAATAAACATTCTTAGTTTAAATAGTTTGGCAAATTTAGAAAACTTAAAACATGTTTCATAGAAAAGATGTGTTCATATATACTTTTGCGCTTGAGTGATGTGTTTGACTGTAAAAGTGCATCAGGTTTTTATGTAAGCAGGTCAGGTCAGATTTTCCAATTCAGAATTAATTTTGAAAAACCATTATTTAATTGTAATAATTCTTATTTCATTTCAGATGTTTTTTTATTGACTGTTGTTAAGTTTTTGTGTTTTGGAGTTTTTTTAATATTATTTTATTTTATTTCAGTTAATGAAAAGGTAAATTTTGTTTTAGTTTTGTTTACTAAAATAACCTTGGTTCATACAATATGTAAACCGGGCCTCAGTTTTCCTCAAACAGAGAAACACAAACACAGCAAAAACTAATAAAAAAAGTCCTGGTTATATCTGAAACCACAGAGCCGTGGTTCTGGAAATGGCCTCTTTATTTTCTGCTGTAATTTGACAGATTGGCTGCCTTTTACGATTCAAGGCTGTTTTGACAAGCACTCCACAGGTGCACTTTACACAGACAGATAGTTGTTTCCTGTTATTCCGCACACACTTTTGAACACAATACAGTTTCAATTACGATTACAGATGAATATTAGGGTGTATTTTTATGTACCGAGCATCTTCAGTATGGCTGCTTTTGTTTTTCAGCCTGGTCGATTAAGAAACGGATGCAGATTAGTTGATAACATGTTGCTAAGCTACATTTCTTGGGAGATTGATGGCATAACAAATGTCATAGTTGATAATGGAGACTTATCTAAATTGCTAGGCTTAGGGAAGTGAAAATACACGAATGTAATGTTACAGCGTGCAGTATCTGTGTCAAGGGAAGGTATCATCAGCTATTTTTTGAAGCTACAGTTCACACATATATCTACAGTTGTATACTTTTAACTAATACTTGTCCATTTTACAGTTACATTTCAAGTAAATGAGAACTTTTTTGATTTCATGGTGATTTCTATTTTTATTTCATTAAAAGTTGTTCAAACAAAACAGTGTTTTCCGATGTTGTACATGTGATGCAGAGTGCACAGGTACGAGTACATTGAACCAAAATTCCACAAATTAGATAAAAGCATATTTGTCATATTGTTTCATACCAATTTAAGCTTATGTCAATACAATTAGCCTTCCTGTGAAATATTTATTCTTTTTCAAATATTTCTCAAGGTGAAGTTTATTTATAAACTAATTTCAAGAGGATCACGTGCAGATGATTGCTTGCGGCTGGTCCCGCATTAGTCAATTTATGATTCACCAATCAGATGAGCCCTAAGCCACTATAAATACTCAAGTTCCATATCGCAGCCATCTTCGTTTTGAAGAATCCCCCCTTCCACCCCTACACTTCCTCCTTTCCTAGATGGGTGGCACCATGGCCCAGTGGTTAGCACTGTTGCCTCACAGCAAGAACGTTACTGGTTCTAGCTCTTAACAAGCCAGCTGACGTTTCTGTGTGGAGTTTACACGTTCCCCCCATGCTCACGTGGGTTTCCCCCAGGTTCCCTGGTTTCCTCCCACCGTTCCAAAACATACAACTTAAGTTAATTAACTATTCCAAATCGGCACCATAGACATGCTCCTAGTAAGTAGTTATCTTTTCATAGCAATCACTATGCGTTCATTAGCTACCCACAGGTGAGTTCTCGAGATCTACCTGAGCTCAAACTCTCCTCTCGCCTTGCAAACAGGAGGGAGCCCTGGGCTCGAGGATCTTATGAGCTCAGGGCTCTCCCCGGGACAGCATGCCAAACAAGCTTTATAATCAATCATCAGCTAAGTGTGAACTCTTGAATTATATTTAATGGAGCAAAGAAATTTTCACAGTATTTCATAGTATTTCCATTTTCTTCTGGAGAAAGTCTTGTTTTATTTTGGCTAGGGTAAAAGCTGTTTTTTAACAGCTTTGAAAATGCACGTCCTTCCCCTGCCGTGCAAAGCCCTGCCTCCTGAAGTCATGAACGCTCACTGAATAGATGACCATAGACAATTATATAACACTAGATCATGTCAATCATCAGTTACAAAACTCTGTAGAGACACACACTTTGTCCAGCGTAGTTGCTGACACGCCAGCAGGGTGAAGGAATTATATTTCTCAAAAACTGGCATTGGGTTAAAATTGGTTTCATATTTGCATATTCAGACTTCCTCTATAATATTATAATTTCAAAAAATGTATTGTTTGCAAATTCTAAATAGTGAAATCATATAAGCAGCCAATGCCAATAAAATACAACATTGTTCACTGTCAATTTAATAGTGCTAAGGTTGCTTTGAAGTCATTCCTACACACTACTTCAGACCCAACATTCAAAGTAACGTTAGAGTGGGAGTGCGGAACAGGTTGTCACAGTTCAAAAATGAACGAATGTGCGAATATAAATCAACTTCACCTCAGTAAAGCTGGTTAGGTGGAAGAGCACTAGTTTTGTTATTCAACTAAATAAAAATCTGAATAAAGGAGTGCTAAAAACAGAAGTACCCTGATGGTTTTACATTACACTTATAATTCCAAGACAACCGGTGACTTTTTCTTTTCAGTTGTGCTCGCTGATCCTCTTACATTGCTTGTTTTCATCTCCTTTTACACTTAAATGACTAATTTAATGCTTAGGTCTGTTTGACTGTATTATTAGCTACATTTCCATCCACCTACTTTTATGCACATTTTGGATATGCGCATAAAAAATCTGTTGATGAAAACACCAAAGATGCATACAAGTTTTTAAAAAATGCGCATAAAAACATATGCGCATAACTGAGTAGCATAAACTTTTTATTCAATACGAAAAGATGCGCATAAACTATGATGGAAACACTTTTACAGAACAAATTCCAGTATGCGCATAAAAAAAAGTCATGGGATTTTGTTATAAGAGATCATGTGATGATAAAAATGTGTGTGAATGGTCAAACCAGCAGGCTGAGTACATTGTAAAACATCGGAAATGTTGTTTTGGTCATTTTAAAACACCTTAACCATTTCAGTATTAGTGTTATTATATTATTAACTACCTGCAAAACTGTAGCCTCATCTACCACAGCAAATTTAGTTTTTACTTTGATATTTGGCACCAGTTAATGAGGAAGTGATGATTTTGTTCTCTTTGACTCATTGGATGGAAACGCTGCTTTAATTGCATATATTTTATGCAATATTCCTGTTTTGCACATAAATTCTAATAATCTTTGGATGGAAATGTAGCTATTGATGCTGCAAAAAGTAACCCATGAACTTGAAAATAGTCTTTCGCCAGACGTTTTTAAACCTTTTTTTTTGTGCTGGTTGAAAGTCTCTTCACATTCCGATAATAATGATTACAGTAAGACCCAATCTCAAGTCTACTCCTTAGCCCTTCCCCTTACCAAAGCCAAAGAGAATTGGGACACCCCAATTGCACAAAAAAAAGTTTTCTAAAGACAATCACTAGTTGCACATTTAATCGTCTACAGAACAAACCATCGTTATACAGTGATTTGCCTTATTACCCTAACTTTCATAATTAGCTAAATGTCACTTTAATCTGAACACTAGTCTTGATTACTATCTAGTGAAATTTTATGTACTGTCATCATGGCAGAGATAAAATCAATTATTAGAAATGAGTTATTAAAACTATTCTGTTTAGAAATGTATTGAAAAAAATCTTTCCGTTAAACAGAAGTTGGGACAAAAATATACAGAAGGGGCGAATAATCCTGACTTCAACTGTATCTCATTTGCTCTTTTGTTTTATAGCTATATATGAAAACAATCGACATATAAAGTCATTTTTCTTTCTTATGGGACCTTCTTGCTCTTTATTCTTGGCAGTCGGTCTTCTGTCATCTTTCTTAATTTATGAATCTGTCCTTCACAAGACACACACAGAATATTAGACCTCTATCAATAGAGGCCTTTGGGACACATCAGTCCCTTTGTGGAGATCTCAGACGCGCAAAACACCCAAGATTTGTCTTTTACGTTGCAAGACAAAGAGAGGTGGATGTCTAGCTTTCTAAAATTATATTCATTCAAGGAGGATGACTCAGTAATTCACATGCATAAAGCAATACGAAATATTCATTTACGTTTCAGCAGCATCAAATACTGTAGAAGCAGGTTCATTTCCTTTCTCAGAGCACTCTAGAATTGCACTTTCACTTCCCGCCATTTTTTCTCACTAAAATGAGGATCCTGGACATTTCTTAGAGGCCTTCATATGTGGCCTATCAACAAAACAATGCAATAAACAAGGTGCCACACTGCAGCCATTATAAATGATTCCTCTCTATATATTTCAGGGCAGCACAGTTGCCACTGGCGTTTTCAATTTCAAGTTTTTTCAAAGGACAACAGGAAGTCTGCGTTTTCTTTCTTGCTGTTTTATATTCTTTAAAGGTGTTGTATGTAAGTTTTTGACTTCTCTAAAACATAAAATATCATAATATGTTTGCAGATTTTTAAGAACACGCTAAGTGAACATTCTTGTTTGTCTGAAAAACATATAAACATGCTGATTTTGCTTTGAAAATGTGTGTTACTTGCCGGAATCATTCAGTCGTTCAGTCATGAAGGCTCTCAAAGCATGTGTCCGTGACCGAAATGTGACCTCCGGTGGACAGTAGCAGACTCTGAAATGAGACACAGATTCAGAGTTTTACATGAGGTAGTTATTAATTAGCAAACAATATAAATATTACTAATGTGAACATTAGGTGAGCCAGTTACATTATAACCCTGTGGCCTAACAACACACTGCAGTATGAAATACACAGTGTGAAGGAATTTGGCTGTTTGCACCAGAAGAAACATGACAGAAATTTAAATACAGTCATTCAGAAGCACAGAATAGTGCACCTACTGCACTCTAAAGAAATGGTTAGGTTTATAATCGAATTAATACATATTAAAACTCTTTAACATTATTAAATGTACATGCTGAACGACTGATATGTATTGGTTTGCACAATACACAAGTCACAGTTCTAAAGTTCAAACTCAGTTGGTTTATTTTATTTTCAAGATCTGAGATGAACGATCTGCTGCTGCTTTCAGTATATGGCAATAAATGACATGTAAATGCCATTCAAACTCACATTATTAGCATTTAACACTGAATAAAGCACATGAAGTTTACCTGAGGTGATCATTGTCAGTTTTCTGTTGTTCAGCTGCAAGAAATAGAAACTGTTCATAAAAAAAAAAAAGATTTGAGGTGTAGGTTAGAACAAAAACTCCATTAATTATGGAAAATATTCCTCATTTTGCGTGCCGCTGCTTTTATTTAGAACACGACTTAAATCAGCCTTTAGGCTCCACAGTCAGGCTTGCTCCTATTGCTGTCGTCAATCTGGCAACCTGCCCTAGTGTGTGTTTTAAACCAAACATGCAATACCTAGTTCAACCACTGGACGTCAAACTTACATACTGCACCTTTAAAGCAAATAAAGTTATTGCATGTTTTCATATTCATTTATAAGGTTCATTCCTTTATTTAGAATCTGTCATTTTTTTCACTCTTAACAAATGTTGACATTTTTTGACATTACATTTTTTTTTGATAGAGAGAGAGAAATTATTTAAAAATATATTATTATAAATGACACATGAGATGAAGACTTAATTATGTAAAATGATAAAAAAAATAAGTAAAAAAAAAGATCAAAAGAGTTGCTGAATTTACTCCCTGAGCATCAAAGATGAAGGTGATTATTTTAATATTTTATTCTTTATACCAGTGTCTCTTGATGATACGCTTATGAAGTGAAATCATCAGCCTTCGCAAGAAACCTTACCTTACATTACCTTAAATGCTTTTGCACATGCAGTGTAATGTACAAAAGTATTGTTAAAGAAATGAATACAATATTGAATTATCTATATTAACCAGAAATGAAAGTAAATGTATTTGAACTCAATTAAATGTTATATTCTTCAAATAATTGAAAACAAATGATTATTTATGTGTGGAAATGTAGTTTCTGTACAAATATAACATAATGTTTTCAACATTAATAATGTTAATAAATGTTTATTCATCAAAAGTCAGCATATTAGATATATAATGGGAATTTTAACTTTTGTCTTTCCTCTTATTTTGATTTTCACAATTCCAATTATCCCATTAAATAAGCATTGCCAGCATAACCAGAAAGTTTTATATCAGCCCATTTTAGGACTGTACAACTCAATGGAGGTTATATACATAGAAAATTTATTTTGAAAAAAATAACATTGAAAGTTGATACTTGAATTATTTTTTACATTTTATTTTTACGTTCAAAAATGTATTTAGACATGAAAAAGGCCTGGATTGTTGTAATAGTTTTGTATAGTTTGTACAGCAGTAATAGTCTCTTTTTTCAATTTCAATGAGTTGGAGATTACATTTAAAATGATATATTTAATGTAGGTTCATTTATTCAAATTTTACAAAGCTTAATTTTCAGCATCATTAGCCATTAGTGTCACCAGTAGTCATTAAAATATGCTAATTTGCTGTTCTTGTGATCAATTGTTTTTGGTGTTCATGATTCTTATATTTATCAGTGTTGAAAATTTATTTTCTGGTTGTTTTTGTGGAAGTTGTGAATAATTAATTTTAATTTTAATTTTTGATGACAAGAAATTTCAAAATTATATTTATTTGAAAAAAAATGCATTATTATTACACAAATAATTATTTTTGTTTGATAAACGTCTTTAATTTTTTTTTAACAATTTAACATGCTTAAAGACTATGGTACTGTATCACATTTTCAACAACAACAACAAAAATATAAATCAAAATTTGAAATGAAATTTCAAATGAAATTCGGCAAACTGATGTTTTTCAACCATAGCAACAGCCTGTTAACATTAGCTATGTTTCCATTCACTTGTATTTTGCGTATTTTGGATATGCACATAAAAAACATATGATGAAAATGCCAAGATGTGCATCAATTTTGAAAATGCGCATAAAAAAGTCATGTGATTTTGTTTTAAGAGATGATGATAAAAATGTTTGTGAATGGACAAACCAGCTGGCTGATCACTTTGTGAAACATCGGAAATGTTGTTTGGGTTATTCTAAAATTTCTTAACCATTTATCTCACTCCTCCAAACACCACCACGTGTTCTTTGCGTGTCAGCATTGTCTTTTGAGGCGCAAGTAATTTATTAAATAAGGAAAAGATTCACGCAGCTTCTCCTACCGCAGCAAATTTAGTTTTTACTGTGAATATTTGGTGTCAGTTAATCAGGAGGTGATGATTTTGTTCTCTTTGACTGCAGAAGCGGTGCTTTATTCGCATGTCTTTTATGCAATATTCCAGCTTTGTGCATAAACTTAATTTGCATCTTTGGATGGAAATGGAGCTATTGGCTCAGTGAGAAATAATGTGTTGTGCCAATTGAAAAATCATGTTATTGACCCAATTGAATTTTTTTAATAGTTGTAGCATGCTTTTTTGGTTTCACTTTGGTTACATATTGGTAAATTTACATTGCTAAAGCAACTTTGCTGAATTCTTTATGCCTCATTGTCCCAAAATAAAATTAATAAAACATAATAAATAATGACACACCAAACACAGCGACTTTTAATTTACGTTAAATTATTTAATTAAAAAAAAATATTATTGTGAAAGTAAAATACTGCAATAGTTTAAAATAAAAATACATTGAACATTTCTACAAAGATTGTGTGACACTGAAGTAATTGTGCTGCAAATTCAACTTTAAATCACAGTAATACATTTCATTTTAAACACATTTGACATTGTAAACACGTTTTTAATACATTTAATATTTTAAATGGTTATATTTATCAAAATGCCTGTATTTGAAACAAAGCATTGGTCAGCCGAATAGGCTTCTTTTAAATACTTACTTAAAATACTTTAAATTTAAAAATCATACTTATCCCAATCTTTTTAGCAATAATGAACCTTTAACCCTGCTCTGGTCAAGCACATACGCTTTCATCAAAGAGCCTGTCAGTCCATCCATTCCAGAGGTGCAATTACTTAACTAGAACAGCGATCGCAAGCACATCCGTCTATCCAGATAACAGATTGTATTATGGCCGGGATTGCGCACTTCCTTTGTGTTTGTATGGCTGGCTTGTGTTCTATACAGTAGATGTTTTTGTGTTCACGAGCTGTATTTGTTCATAGCCATATATATCATAGAAATGTGATGTCAGCGCTGTGTTTGAGCGGTGCTGTTTAATTCTGTTATGTGCTGTTCATCTCCAGAGCCGCCCTCACCATCAATAAGAAAATCATTAGAGGCTTTGAGCAGACCTTTGTCTCTCAGGTGTTGATGGAGAGTGTGACTAATGGATGCCTGACTTCCTTGCCCTCTCTCCCTCTCCCGCTTTCTGTCTCTCTCTCTCCCTCTCTCTCTCAATATATATATATATATATATATTGA
>CAIGQQ010003388.1:2625316-2660753 GCA_903798035.1 Danio albolineatus | reverse complement strand
ATATATATATATAAAAATATTTCATAATAGACGACAAAATAATAATAATATAATTCACAGTGGCTCTATGGTTAGCGCTGTCGATTCACAGCAAAAAGGACGCTGATTCGAGTCCCGGCTGGATCGATTGGCATTTCTGTGTGGAGTTTGCATGTTCCCTTATATATATTATTTACATATTCCCTTGTTGGTGTGGGTTTCCTCCAGGTGCTCTGGTTTCCCCCACAAGTCCAAAGAAACACACTATAGGTGAATTCAATAGACTAAATTGGAACCCTTTAACCAGGGTTCATACGGTCATGAAAAACCTGGAAAAGTCATGGAATTTTGACATGGCATTTTCCAGGCCTAGAAGAGATTTGGAAAAAACTGAAAAACCCACAAAGTTTTGGAAAAGTTGTGGAAATTAGTTAAACAAATATCTGTAACAAGTTAGTTGAACAAATATCTGTATACTTAAATATAGGTTAGTTGTCGTCACGTCTTTTTGCCCATGGTCAAACACGTGCTGTGTGAACATTATCTAAATACATTTTACATATATAAAGATTAATTTAAACTAAATGTTGCATGTTTTATAATATGCTTTAATAACTTTGAACATGCATTGTGTTTCTTATTATTTACCATGTATACGTTTACATTACATGAAACATTTGGTCATGAAAATTTACTTGGAAGTCCTAGAAAAGTCATCGAAAAGTCATTTAATTTTAGTAGTAAAAATGTGTATGAACCCTGTTTAACATATGAGATGGTTTTGTATTGTACTGTTTAAAAAAATACAGTGTGGATTCTAATATTCAATGAAGTTTTCAATTAATCTAAAAGCATGTCAGCTGAATTGTGAATAAAATCTAAGTGAATTAATTTTTTTTAAATATTTTTGTAAGTCTTTGTATTTAATTTTTCTTTTAAAATAACATATTTTTTTGTTCTGTTTTCTTTTACAAAATATTTTTGGTCAATGTTGATCCTAAAACACAAACACATTTTCCATTAATTTAGTAATTCAGCTGAATTAAAAGAAAAAAAAACTAGTTGATAATTTAAAAAAAAATCATATTTATGGTTTTATGTTAATCTTTTTTTTACAAATAACATTTTTGAGCAGGGTTAGATGAAATGTTTGTAGGTTTTGATTAATTAATTAAAAAAATTAATTAATTTAGTTTTTTATTGATTTAATTGTGGCTGTTTTAATTCATTTTCTGTTTTGTTTGTTTTACCTTTGTAATTGATTTTAATTGATTTTAATTTATTTATTTAATTAAATTTTATGTTGTTTTTTTCTACACTTCAGCTTTGAAAAAAAAATCTCTTATGTACACCCATTAAGTCTCTTTTATGTACACCCATTAAGCATTTCATTAATATTTAGCAGAGAATATATGACCTTCCATTCCAAAACTGTTTGATTGACTTCTGGTTCAACATGTTTATGTGGGGTTCACAGTTAAACAGAAAATGTAAACATCTATGCTATCCGAATGTGCAAATATGCCAGTAGCAACTAGTTCATATTATGAGTGTTGCTAGTGTTTTTATCTGGGAATAACACACATTGGAATGTCATGAATGACTAATCAGAATCTAGTATTTCAGAGAGCTGTTTAATAAGTAAAAGCATAAAAGTAAAGTGAACTGTTACAGTATTATTTGCGCAGTTTCCCTTTGTTATTTGGAATGGACCACTCCAATATAAAAAATAATAATAATGATAATCTTTAAAGCATGACTCCCACTGATTGCCGGCAGTGATGAATTTCAAACCTCACCAGCAGGAATCTTTTCTCGGAATTGCATGAAAGTGAAATGCATTGATTTGTGAAGATGAGGGAAGTTTTGGAGGCATCAATGAATACCCTGGCGAACATGAGCGATAATGAAAATACAACAGAAATGCCTTTCAAGCACAAGATCGTTAAAGATCTTTCTTTCTTTGTGGATGCATTTTGAAGTGTTTTCACTTCCAAGTACTTTTTTCTGGAAATGAAAAATGAAAAAACAATTGACAAACAGACTTTTAGGAATTGACAAAAATACTTTTTGGAATGAAATCACCAAATAGGAAGCGTAAACTCAGTCTGTGATAATAAATCACTATTAGATGAATGATTCTGTCATTATTAGCTGAATACTTGTGTACAGTAAAGCCTAGATATTCACTTGGATGTACAGTAGAAGTCAGAATTATTTGACCTCGTGAATTATTAGCCCTCCTGTATATTTATTTCCCCATTTTCTGTTTAACAGAAAGAATATTTAACACATTTCTAAACATAATAGTAATCATCATTTCATTTATCTTTGCCATGATGACAGTAAATAATATTTTACTAGATATTTTTCTAGATACTAGTACTCTGCTTTAAGTGACATTTTACAGACTTAATGAGGTTAATTAGGCGAGTTAGGGTAATTCGGTAAGTCATTGTATAGCGATGGTTTGTTCTAAACATTCATTCATTCATTCATTTTCTTTTCGGCTTAGTCCCTTTATTAATCCGGGGTCACCACAGCGGAATGAACCGCCAACTTATCCGGCATTTGTTTTACGCAGCGGATGCCCTTCCAGCCACAACCCATCTCTGGGAAACACATCCATACATTCTCATTCGCACACATACACTACGGACAATTTAGCTTACCCAATTCACCTGTACCGCATGTCTTTGGACTGTGGGGGAAACCGGAGCACCCGGAGGAAACCCACGCAACCACGGGGAGAACATGCAAACTCCACACAGAAATGCCAACTGGCCCAACCGGGACCTGCCCCAACTGGGGATCGAACCAGCGACCTTCTTGCTGTGAGGCGAACGTGCTACTCACGCGCCACCGTGGCGCCCCTTGTTCTAAACAATATAAAATAAAAATTCTTAAGGTGGGCTAATAATATTGACCTTAAATGTTTTTTTTAATTGAAAACTGCTTTTATTCTAGCTGAAATAAAACAAATAGTAGTTTCACCAGAAGAAAAAATATCAGAAATACTGTGGAGAAATTCCTTGCTCCGTGAAACATCATCTGGGAAATAAAAAAAGAAAAAGACAAAAATCACAGAAGGGCTAATAATTTTTGTTAATTAATTTTGAAAAAGAAAACACTGTGTCCTAGGGCTAACAGAAATAATCCATATATTGCCACAAGCATTTGTTAATTGTGTTCATATTTGATCAATTTATCACTTTCTGTCATCTTTATACTCTTATAGGATAGATGTCTTCTGCTGTGTCCGGTGTTGTTTATACACTCACCGACCACTTTATTAGGTACACCTGTTCAACTGCTCGTTAACGCAAGTTTCTAATTAGGCAATCACATGGCAGCAACTTAATGCATTTAGGCATGTAAACATGGTCAAGATGATCTGCTGCTGTTCAACCCGAGCATCAAAATGGGGAAGAAAGATGATTTAAGTCACTTTGACGTGGCATGGTTGTTCGTGCCAGACGAGTTGGTCTGAGTATTTCAGTAACTGCTGATCTACTGGGATTTTCACGCACAACCATCTCTAGTGTTTACAAAGAAGAGTTCATAAAAGAGGAATATCTAGTGAGCGGCAGTTCTGTGGTCACAAATGCCTTGTTGATGTCAGAGGTCAGAGGAGAATGGCTAGACTAGTTCCAGCTGATAGAAAGGCAACAGCAACTCAAATATCCACTCGTTACAACCAAGGTATGCAGAAGAGCATCACTGAACGCACAACACGTCCAGCCTTGAGAAGGGTGGGCTACAGCAGCAGAAAACCACACTGAGTGCCACTCCTGTAAGCTAAGAACAGGAAACTGAGGCTACAATTCGCACAGGCTCACCAAAATTGGACAATAAAATATTGGAAAAATGTTGCCTGGTCTGATGAATTTTGATTTCTGCTGCAACATTCAGATGTTGGGTGAGAATTTGCCGCCAATAACATGATAGCATGTATCTATCCTGCCTTGTATCAATGGTTCAGGCTGGAGGTGGTGGTGTAATGGTGTGGGGCATATTTTCTTGGCACACTTTGGACCTATTAGTAATAATTGAGCATTGTGTCAAAGCCACAGCCTACCTGACTATTGTTGCTGACCATGCTCTGTGTGATGCTATCATGTCAACATGGACCTTAATCTCTCACTAAGGAATATTTCCAGTATCTTGTTGAGTCTATGCCATGAAGGATTAAGGCAGTTCTGAAGACAAAAGGGTAAAACCATCATAAATAAACAATCATAAATTCACTCACTGGCCACTTTATTAGTTGTACCTAAAAAAGTGGCCAGTGAGTGTATTTATGATTATTTATGCTGCACCAATGAAAATGGTAAAACTGACCTCTCCAACTCTAGGGAAGTTGTTTATTCAAAAAAATAAATGTGACTTGTTCCTTTAAATTCGACCCTATTGACCTTATTCTTTAGTGCTGAAGTGCGCTCGTTTTTGTTATTGTTTTTAGAACTTGCGATTCAGTCGCCTATGTGAGAAATGGCTAGGAATAATAAACGGCAGAAAACGGTCAAACTACTCGCTTTACTAACAAGTGTGTATAATGACTATACAGACAAAGGAGAATAATATATTAAGAAAACATCGCTTTGCAATATCAAGCAGCATAACGAGCTGCTTTTAACGTCTAAAAATGAATGTAAGTGAATGACAGCGAAAGTCTTGAGCCAAAAAGATTCGAATGGCTGCGGCAATACAGTACTGCATATACATTTGAACTCCAGAACCTGCATCTTCTTCACGTCAACTTGTTTTATCTTCCCTGCCGGTGGAGTTCCTGTTCAATACAAACACTGGCCTGAGCTTTGAACTCTGGCTTTCTAGTTTGTTTGGCGATAAAAACGTGCCGTGTGCTCATGTGGACAGTTGTTCACGAGACCGCAAATATCAGGTCCTTTCAAACCCAGCTCTTCTCTAGACTGTACTCTGTCATGATGTAAAGGTTACAGTCACACGCACAATATTGGCATCTCCTCAGAGACGATGGAAGTGACCAGAGGCTATCAAACGGGTCAGTGTTGATTATATTTTCTGCTGGCGGTAATTGAGGTGAACGTAATGAGCGGTGACTGAGTCCCTGGTCGTAAATGAATGGCTGTGTTTTGCAGAACATGAAAAGACAAATGACTTCCTCGGAGCTAAGCAGAAGACCTTTAATGCACTGTCACGTGCGCAATCACAGGCTACACGATCCAGAGAAGCCATAAAGTTTGCCTGAAATCTATTATAAATAGAAAGCAAAGCTGATCTCGTACAAGCCTGGATTTTCACATCTGTCTGTTTCACAAACAGGAAGATAAAATGTAGCTTGCACAGCGTGATAAGAATAAACTAGATTTGTACATAGTCTGACGGAGAATGATGCTTCAGTGTGCAAAAGTTGCATAATGCAAAATTACAGTGATATGCAGTTGCTAAGGTGCTCTGCTCGGTTACTAGGTAGCGAATGTTGAGCAGCTGGATTTTCTGGTTGAATTTTCTTCATTGCTCCGGTCGTTCATGTGTATCATGGCACTTCTAAATATGAGAGCGTGCATGTCTCTTGATTTTTCATCATCGAACGGTTTTCAAATAGTGAAACAAATTCACATGGACATCATTGACTTTAGCTACACAACCTTTTAATACATATTGAAGCAGTTGGATGCTTATCTCTTGATTCATTTATTTTTTTCTATCATAATTGGTGTTTTAAGGTCAAAGTGCAGAGTTGGAGGAGTCTGTTCAGACATGTCCTTGGAACATTTCAAGAAGCATTAACTAATTATTTAGCAGCTAATTCCACATTTTTCTTCAAAAAAAATATTAATACTTGAAATGTTGGGGTTTTGTTTTAAGTTAATCCAACATTTACTTCAACCGTACAATGGATTTATCAGCCTGAATGTTCTGAATGTTAACTGGATTTGGAAATATGCCTTAATGTACAGGTGTTGGGTCAGAATGTTTATTCATTCATTTTCCTTCAGCTTAGTCCCTTTATTCATTAGGGTTCACCACAGGTGAATGAACCGCCAGCTTATCCAGCATAGGTTTTACACAGCGGATGCCCTTCCAGCGGCAACCCAGTACTGGGAATCATCCAAACACACTCATTCACACACATACTATGGCCAATTTAGTTTATTCAGTTTACCTATGTCAGTTCACAGCACATGTCTTTGGACATGTGAGGGGGAAACTGGAGCATCTGGAGGAATTGCCAACTGACCCAGCCTGGACTCAAACCAGCAACCTTCTTGCTGTGAGGCAACAGTGATAACCATGTCGCCCCAGATTTATTTATTTAGAGTTATTTACAATAATATTTTTCTAATGGAAAAATATTTCTTTCTAGATTCATGTAAAATGTAAAAATGTAAAAGCTGCTGTTATTAGCCTTTATATTATTAGCCTTTAGAAATAATTATTTTTGCAGTGAGCTACAAAACAAACCACTGTTGTCCAGTGACTTCTCCAATTAACCAAAAACTAGTATGAAGACTAGTTTCTTGCAAAATAACTAGCAAAATATTTTGTACTGTACTGTCATTATGAACAAGACAAAAAAAAAATAGTTATTAAAATTTTTGCATTTCACAGAGGACTGCATAATATATCGTTTCAGCATCGATATCACAATGTGCAAATCTGCAATGTCAAGTTGGATTGATAATTGACCAGAAAACACAGAACAAAGTTTAACCCTAAAAGAGTGGAAGATTTTTTTCTGTCTGTGATTGTATGATTTCAAGCGAATTTGAACCATTTAAGTATAAAAATAATTTTATTGAATAAATGTATTTAATTCTTTCTATAATTAAGACTATAGTAGTTATCATTTGAAGCAGACCAAAGAAGTTTTTCAAAAATGTCTTTAAACAAGAATGGTTGTTGTTGTCGAATATTTTTAGGTCCGTTTTAGTTTTACTCCCCTACAAAATCATCACAATCAATGTAAAATTCTGAATTCTTACCGAACAGAACTTAACTTCTCAAGTCATCTTGAGAAGTTGCATTTATATCGCAAATTTATCGCAGAAAAATAAAATATCGCAGTGGCCGTTTTTTCCAATATCGTGCAGCCCTAGTTTCACATGAAGGCTGTAACTCAAACTTTTTTATTCCACTTAATACAATATTTCTACTTAACTAAGCTCAAGTTCAATTTAGATAATTTTGTTCCTCCAACCGTTTATTAAATAAAGTTAAAACAGCTTTAATACAGTAAGAGAAGAAAATGACTGATAAATCAGTCTGGATTGGTCTGAAAATCATCGTTTTTAATGTGTAATAATCTTTTTTTTTTTGTTATTCATGTTTGTATTGTTTATCTGAACAGCTAGATTCATCCATTTATTGCATCTTGAAATGCATTTGTAATTAGTTGGCTTATATGAAGTTGGAAAGTCGAAGTGTACATATGTTTTTCGATCTCTAGATATGCCTCGTTTGGTGTATTCAGAGTATTATACTTTTTATTACACTCTAAAATAGTTTTGTCCAGTTGTTAGGTCAAATATGGATACTCGACCATTATGTTAAAAAGTGTCATTTAAATTGAATCTAAAAAAAAATTAACCGATACATTTATATTAACCCCATATTTGACCCAAAGTTAATGCAACTTAATGTAGTCAAAAAAACAACAACATAAGGTTAGATTATCTTGAAAGTATTCCCAAATTAATATTTACAATGACTGTTGTAAATTCAAATCCTCTTTGATATCTCCTCTTAATAACCACCTGTCATCCAGTTCAGTTCAGACTGTAAACCACAACAGTAGACACAAGCCTGCTCTATAGTCTTTTGTACAGCCCAAAATAACAGGATCAACAAGGACAGAGTGCCTACAATTTTGGTTCTGGCTAATTCCAGCACTGTTTGCTTCCTTCCGCTGTACCGGCAGAGGCCATAATGCTGTCTGTCCTGAAAAAAGAAAAAAGGCAAACTAACCACAGGGAAACTTAATCCCACAAGACTGTTCACCAGCATGCTCATTACATTCATTTTCTGTCTTGTGGACACAAATTTTGAGCAACTTTATGATCAAAGCCGTCGCAATGTTGCACATCTCGTTTGTAACATTGTGTTTCATCCTCAATCAGAGGCTATTCCAGGTCATGCAGATCTTATTCTTAAACAACGGTACTGGAATTTTTTTTCCAACTTTTTCTAAAGTTGGCAAAATGTAAACTCGAAAAAGTGCACTAAAGTAACTAAAATGAGTTCCCTTCGCTCAATTTGTAGTTTAATGTAAGTTTAATGTACTTACATGAACTCAAAGTTTGAAGTTTAAAGGGATAGTTCACCCAAAAATGGTAATTTGCTCAATATTTATACACCCTCAATTGGTTCCAAACCTTTATGAGATTATTTGTTTCAGTCAAACAAATTTTAAAAAATGTTTGAACTACTGACTTTTTATAGTAGGGAAAACAAATACTATGGTAGACGATGATTGTAGGATTCCAGCATTTTTCCAAGTATCTTCTTTTGTGTTGAACAGAAGAAAGAAACTCGAAAAAGTGAAGGGTCAATAAATGATCACAGAAATTCAATTTTTGGATTGACTGTTCCTTTAAATTAGCAGATTTCTAGCTCTAGATTCCTAGCTGTACAATGAAAATAATTAGTGTGTGTATTTTTGCACTAACATAGGGAATTAGTCTTTATTTTTGTGTTTTGTTGGGCTTTACAGAGGTACATATTTTTGCACTTTTTGTTTTCACAAATCCACGAGAGGCCTGCTGTTCTCGCGTAAACCCACCAGAGGCCACTGTCGACTGACTGACCGACTGACTGACTGACTGACTGACTGAATGAATGACTGACTGAATGAATGACTGAATGACTGACTGACTGCCTGACCAACCAATCGACTGACCCACCCTCCTCTTTCCCTAAAGCCAACCAAAATTTTATCAGTTGACCCACCAAAACACTTCCCTAAACCTAACCAACAATTTTCAAAAAAGCAATCCAGAAAAAAATAAAAGCTCTAGTCTCATTTTTACCAAATTTACCACATTCTCACCCTGTTATTTACTGATTTATTTTATTTTTTGGATTCTGTTTTTGTCTTACCTACTGATTGCAGTGGGAAAGTCATCCACACGGGGGTAAGCGGTCAGCTGGTTAGCGCGAAAAGGAACAGCGTCATTCCGCCCCGTAGCATTCGTTTAAAAAATTAAACGCAGCCATACGTACCTCTGACTACATAATGTGCGGTCTGCAGAGATCGACATACATAGGACTACGTTTTCAGAATGAGCCTGTGTTGACTATTTGTCTGTCAAAAAACATTAAGACAAAGACATCTCAAACTTTGACATCTTTGCATTTAAAATGACATAACTGATCAAATGACCCAAAAACGCATTTGTCATAAAGGTGGCATGACAGTCTTATGAACAACTCTTCAATTAAAGTGTTACCAAAACAGTAGCATACGGTAGTCTATTATGAGCCCTAATTAACACATTTTCTTGGCTGTTTAGTACATACATACAGTACATATTCTGCCTGCATGTCCATATTCTACATCCCTTATCCTTCCCAATACTTAAACTTACTTAATACCTAGTTTACTAACTATAAATAAGGAGAAAATTAAGAGTTTACAAAGGCAAAAGTAACAATGATTGGTTTGTTAATTAAACCTTGAAGTGACAAAAAATATTTAGTTTACTATTATTGTTGTCTTATTGGATTTATAAGTTATATACATCGTATGCACTGTGGTGTATTAGTAATGCTTGTTGTCTATAGGGTATATATGGTCATGATTCATTCTAATATTACACCTCACTTTCAAATATGCATGTACGTCCTTCTAATTCTCATTGTCAGTGCAGGTTTACTTGGCTTATACAGTGAGGAAAATAAGAATTGAACATGTCACCATTTTCTCAGAAAACATATTTCTAAAGGTGCTGTTGACTTGAAATTTTCCCCAGATGTTGGTAACAACCAGTGAAATCCATATATGTAAAGAAAACAAATCTAATTTGTTTACAAATGAAGTTATGAGTAATAAAATGAAACGAGGCTGGGGAAAAGTATTGAATACATGAAGAAAGGGAGGTGTAGAAAGGCAGTGAAAGCCCAGACAGCAGCTGAAATCTCACAGTAGTTCTTTAGCAACCCTCTGCCCTTCATCATTGTAAATTTATATTAGCTGCTTCAGTCCAACATCATAATCTGGATGATGGAGATCAACCCAGCGTGGACATTTCAGCAAGACAATGATCCAAAACACAGTCAAGCAAACTCTCAAATGCTTTCAGAGAAAGAAAATTAAGCTGTAGAATGGCCCAGCCAATAACCTGACTTAAATCCAGTAGATAATACAAAATAAAGATCAGATTTGATAGACTAGACAGAACCATCAAGATTTTTACACTCTGTTGAAGTCTGTTGAAAGCACACACATGAGTGTAAAAATGCATGTGACTTCATTCTCCATATGAGAGGCGTCTTTAAGCTGACATCACCAAAAAAGCCTTTCATATAAAGTATTAAATAGATTACAGTAGTTCAGCACTTTCCCCTTGTGTCATTTCATTGTTATTACACAGAACTCATTTTTCAGATATGTTTGTTTTGTTTTATTTTTGTGTTTTGTATTGTTTGGGTTCTAACCAAAGTCTGGTTCAATCTCATGTCGAAAGCTCCTTTAGAATTATTACTCCTGGGAAAAAAAAAACATGACGTGTTCAATACTTATCTCCCCCGCAGTATACTGAGCATAATGAAAAGGGTTTAATAAAACCTTCATCAAAAAGGAAAAGAAAAACAAAAGGACAAAAATATATAGTTGATGACTCGGCATAATCATACTTCTCAATAACATGTTCTGTTCAGCAGCAAATAATACGCTATTTTAAAAGATAGTGCGTGGGTAAAACTGACCTGTTTTTAGGTATAGAACGACCCCTGGTGCATGTAATGTTAAGGCCTGAAATTGCTAAGTGCTGTTAAAGCGTTAATTTTGCAGGCCAGCCTTCCCTCTCTATTCTAATCCACATATATAGGAAAAAAGCAACATTGTTGAAGAGTAAAGTGGTCCAGAGATGGAAACTAAGTGAGGGGTGTGTGTGTGTTTGATTACAGGTTGAGTGAGGTTGTGTAATGCTGCTCTTCAGTGGACGTGAACATATAACAGCGTGGCCTGAAGTTAATGCTAATAGATAGATAATCCTGCTTTATGTTTTGTGCTGCACATTAGTCTTTCGTTCTGAGTAGAGCTCGTACATTCACACGGTTGGTATTTTCCAACAGCTGTGACTCAGATTGTTTTGTACACATAAAAGCAGACAGGAAAGGATCGAATAATGTCTGACAGCACGGGTAACTGCAGTCAGTCACTGTGGTGTAACCATAGTAACAGACTATCACAGTAAATATAAATTTAATATTGCATTGTGACGATGTAGAAACTACCTTTATGCCATTTATTCAAATACTTTGCTGTACACTCCACCCAAGCAGAAATTAGTTTCGTCTAGCTCTCTCTCATTCCTGTTTTTTTTTTCTTCTCTTTTTCTAAGAGTAATTTTAAAGTCTATCTCCTACTAAACCTTTCAAGCTATATCCTTCAAACTTATGTCAGACCTTCAAACTGGTCTGACTCAGGTTGCTTTGTCTTTTCCAACTGATCCAGCTTTCGGTATTCCAAAAACTGACCCGGAAAAGCCTGAAAAATCCCATTGACTTAACATTGGGTCAAACTTTGTGAGCTCATAACTCTGCATCACACTGTCCTACAGACTTAAGAATGGCTTCATTAAACTCAGTCTAGCAAGCAGCCAATCCCTGATGACCTTTTAAACTCCCAGCCACACCATTCACTGATTCATGCTAAAATCATTATAGCAACATGTTAAATCATGCTAGTTAATTGCTTATTCATGATTGAATCATGCTAACAGCATGCTAATTTGTGGTAGAAACATGGTAACAACATGCTAATTCATGTTGGAATCTTGCTAGCAACATGCTAGTTCATGCTGGGATCATGCTAATAGCATGCTAGTTCATATTAAAAACATGATAGCAACATGCTAATTCATATAAGAAAAATGCTAACAACATGCTAATTCATGTTTATAATCATGCTAACAACATGTTAATTCCTGTTAGAAGCATGGTAACAAGATGCTAATTCATACTAATTCATAATTCATAGAAACATGTAATGTAATGTAATATAGTGCAATGTGTGTATTTGTATTGAGCATTTATTGTGTATGGCCATACACCTAAAGTGCTTCACAATTATGAGGGGGGTATCTCCTCACTACCACCAGTGTGCAGCATGCACTTGGATGATGCGATGGCGCCACATGACAATGGTGCCAGTGCACTCACCACACACTAGATATGGGTTGGAGAACATTAACAACATGTTAATTTATGCTAGAAACTTGCTTCCAACATGCTAATTCATGTTGGAAACATGCTAACATGATAATTCATGCTAGAATCATGCTAATTAAAATAATGCTTTTTCATTTGTGGCTTTTAGCCAA
This sequence comes from Danio albolineatus, assembly GCA_903798035.1. Taxonomy (NCBI): domain Eukaryota; kingdom Metazoa; phylum Chordata; class Actinopteri; order Cypriniformes; family Danionidae; genus Danio; species Danio albolineatus. Next base: position 2,648,247 of record CAIGQQ010003388.1, on the reverse strand, counting down.
CTTAGCCATACTTTTTAAAACTAAATGAACTACTTCCAACAAGCTTTCTCAAGCCACCAAATAGTTTGTCTACAAATTTTACTTTTCTATTTTACATATGAAAACAGAACAATACACAAACATTGAACACATTGAATTTGATAATTAAAAATGTGCTTGATTTATTTGTGAGAACTCGTACAAATGTACAAACTCGTTTCTCTGTGAGAAAATGTACAATCAACTATGAATTAAGCTGAGCAAATATGAGTCAATCATGTACTCGCAAAATAGTTTGACTCTAAATTGAGAGAAAGTGTAGTTTCCATTAAGGGGCATAGTTAAAAAAAAGAGGAAAATTTTAAAGGTTAGTTCAGTTAAAAGGAAAATTTATTCAGTCATCATGATGAATGGATAGTTCACCCAAAATTGAAAGGTCTGTCTTTATTTACGCAAACTCCACTTATTCCAAAACTAAAGTTTCTTCCAAAAATCTTCAGAAATTCTTCAGTGTGAGTAAATGTTGAGCAAATAATAACATTTGAATGAACTATCCCTTTATTTTGTTAATGCTGACATTATGTAAAAAAAAAATGTTGTAATGTAAACAGCACTGATTAACAGTAAATGTTTGATGGCTTTTTCACTGTAGAACGATCTCGTCACTCTCATTATCAGACTCTCTATGATGACCCGAACAATATTTAGCACTCATTTTTTGCTGCACTGTGAACACTGAACCAGGTTTGTGCTGTCAATCATTTCCTCCGTCCTTACCAACGATAATCTATTCATAGCCTTCATGGGTACAATAGTGTAAGATAATACAATTCATCATAATTGCGTAAAGCCCATCACTGATGGCAGTGCTCTGTGCATTAGAGATTGAAGTCATGCATTGCAGTTTGGGTAATTCAGCAAAGGTCTGATTAAATCCTGCTGATTCCTTTCATCATGTAAGAATACACAGATGAAAATGGGAAGAGGGGAAAAAATTAATTAAAGGGACAGCTACCTCCAAAAAATACTTGTTAATTTACTTAAACTATAAAAAGCAATGACTTTTATTTTCAAAAGTGAGTCAACCCATTGCCTTAAAATGATTAATTAAATGAACTATGTGCATAATTATTAAAATTAATTCATCTTAACAGCTCCAAGTTCCACTTATTTGCTTTTTACAGTCTACTCTCATGTGATGTGGGTCATTTTTCTTCTTAAGTAGAACAATTAGGATATTTGATCTGAAACTTTCATTAAATCATTTTCCTTTGGCCTAGTCCCTTGTTTATCAGGGATCACCACAGCAGAATGAACAGCCAACTATTCCAGCATATGTTTTACACAGCGGATGCCCTTCCAACTGCAACCCAGTACTGGGAAACACCCATAACCACTCTCAAACTGGTATACTATGGCCAATTTAGCTTATTCAATTCACTTATACCACATGTCTTTGGACCGTGGGGGAAACCGAAGCACCCGGAGGAAACTCACCCCAACCCAGAAAGAACATGCAAACTCAGCACAGAAATGCCAAATGGTCCAGTCAGGACTCAAACCAGCAACCTTCTTGCTGTGATTCATACAATTAGAGTCAAATTAGCACTTACGTTAGCACATACTCTGAAACTGTAGCTTGACTGGCTACAAGCTACTCACCAGGAAAATTGGCTAAGCTATTGTCAAGTCTAGAACTGAAAAACTGAAAGAAAAGTAGCTTGCTACACTAGTTGTTTCTTAAAAGTGGCAAGTTACATTGAAGCTACGTTTTTAACAATGTGTATATTGCAAAAACTTCAATAAACTTTGGTTTTATAGGGGTGGTCCACTACGATATCATATTTTAAACTTAAGTTGATGTGTAATGTAGTTGTGTGAATATAAACAACATCTCTGAATGTAAGGCACTCAAAGGTCAATGGAAAGGGAGACATTGGCTTTTACAGAGTTAGCTTAGCAAAGCCTACAGCGAGCGAAGTTTGGGAACTGCAAAACAATACATCCGGGTTAATGATATCATAAACCCTTCAGGTTAAGCGCATTCACTGAGCGCAGCAAAGCCATCCAAGCGCTGCTATTTGAGCTTATTCTGTTTCTGTATTTGGGCTTCCAAAGAACAAGACACCAAGACAGAAGTGCTTACAGTTTAATCTCAATTATGTTCCAGAGAATTATAAAAAAGATATAGCTAGCATTTGAGAACGGTCATTTACAGTTACACTGACTGACAGTATTTGCACAACAGTATTTACATGCTGCCATGACGTTAGCTGGCCAATCAGAGCCTCTTGAGGGTGGGCTTTCAGAGGAACTAGGAAATATGACAGTCGTTTTCCTGTTAGCGGAGTAGCTGTATATAAACAAAGTAAGATGTATGAAAAAATATTTATATTTTTTTACAAATGAAGCATAACCACGCATTGCTTTGCACCCCATAAACACAACCAAGCCTAGAAATACACTCTGAACCACCCCTTTAACGTCAAAGTTAACACAGTTTTTGACTTTCTCAAGAGTCAAAGTACAAAACTGCACCAAATTTAAAATTGCAGTAAAAAAGAATTTAAACCAGCCTGATCTAACGAGAAAGCGTAAGTATTTTACGGCTAATTCGGTCGTACGATAATGTACAAGTTTGTCACGTGTGAGTCGACGGAGGCAACGGAGGCGAGGGTCCAAGTGCAGTATTTATTATAATAATCAGAAACAGTATGGCAAAAGGGCAAATCCAAAAATCGTAGTCAAAACAGGCATGAATTCACAAGACAGGCGGCAGGCAGGAATAATCAATATACAAGGCTGAGGTCAAACACGAAAAAAGACTGAAACAAAGAAAACCGTTGCTACTCACAGAAAAAACAGATAACAATCTCGCTACGAGAACTGAGTGTGTGTGTGCTGCTTATGAGGTGCGTGCAATCAGTCGTGATAGTCCTCCGCTCGTGTGTGGCAATCAGTTGTGATATGATGCAGGTGTTGTGTGTGTGCTGCATGGCTGGAATTGTAGTCCGAACATGGCCGATCTGTAGTTCCCGGAAGTGTGTGTGTGAACCAGCGATCTCTGACATCGGAGAGAGCGAGATCGCTGGCGATCGTGACATAACCCCCCCTCTAAGGAGCGGATTCCAGACGCTCCAAAAACAGTTCAGGCGGGAGGTGGAGCGGAGGCGGACCAGGGGGAGGGATGGAGGGACAAGAACATGAAGTATTGACAGTTCGTTCAACCCCAGTGGGTCAGGAGGCTTAGGTTCAGGGAGGATTGTCAGTTCGTTAAACCCCATTGGGTCAGGCGGCTTCAGCTCAGGATGCAATGGCAGATCGTTCGGCCCCAGTGGGTCAGGAGGCTTTGGTTCGAGTACTGGCAGTTCGTGCAACCCCAGTGGATCAGGAGGCTTCGGTTCAAGAAGTACTGGCAGTTCGTTCAACTCCAGTGGGTCAGGAGGCTTCGGCTCAAGGAGCACTGGCAGTTCGTTCAACTCCAGTGGATCAGGAGGCTTCGGTTCAAGAAGTACTGGCAGTTCGTTCAACTCTAGTGGGTCAGGAGGCTTCGGCTCAAGGAGCACTGGCAGTTCGTTCAACCCCAGCGGATCAGGAGACCTAAGTTCAGGAAATACTGGCCGTCTGTTCGACTCCAGCGGATCAGGAGGCCTGAGTTCAGGCAGTACTGGCAGTACTGGCAGCTCTGGCGGCCGCGACGTCGACTCTGGCAGCTCTGGCGGCAGCGACGTCGACTCTGGCGGCAGCGACTCTGACAACTCAGACGAAGGCATTTTCAGAACAGGAACAATGACAGGAACTATGGCTAGTACAGACTTGAAACATGAAACCTTCTTCAGAATTAAAGTCAGAGTGACGCTTACCCTTTTCTGAACTGGAGGACTGTGAAAGGCTGGCCGCTTGAGACGTCTGGGCGGTGCCGTCAAGGCAAGGAGCCTGGCTGGGGCCGGCAGGGCAGGACGTCTGAGTGGTGTAGGTAGGCCCAAGAGCTTGACTGGAGCCGGTAGTGCAAGGAGCTGTACTGGCGCCGGCAGTGCAAGGAACTGTACTGGCGCTGGCAGTGCAAAACGTCTGGGTGGTGCTGGCAGTGCGAGGGGCTGTACTGGCGCCGGCAGTGCAAGGAACTGTACTGGCGCTGGCAGTGCAAAACGTCTGGGTGGTACTGGCAGTGCGAGGAGCCGGGCTGGAGCCGACCCTGGCGGGCGCACTGGAGCTAAAGCCAACACTGGCGGGCGCACTGGGGCTGGAGCAGACACTGGCGGGCGCACTGGGGCTGGAGCCGACACTGGCGGGCGCACCGGGGCTGGAGCCGACACTGGCGGGTGCACTGGGGCTGGAGCAGACACTGGCGGGCGCACTGGGGCTGAAGCCGACACTGGCGGGCGCACCGGGGCTGGAGCCGACACTGGCGGGCGCACCGGGGCTGGAGCCGACACTGGCGGGCGCACCGGGGCTGGAGCCGACACTGGCGGGTGCACTGGGGCTGGAGCAGACACTGGCAGGCGCACTGGGGCTGGAGCAGACACTGGCGGGCACTCTGAGACTGAAGCCAGCACTGGCGAGGAAGCCTTTCTTCTCCTCCTCTGCTTTTGGGTGCGGTTTAACCCTTGGGGGTTGGTTATGGGCTGAGAGGTGGTGCTGGTGGTGAAGTGAGGGGTCCATTCCCCCTGCAGGTACTCCCTCTCCTTTCTCAGACAGACATATTCCACCACCTCCCAATAAGTCCATTTACCAAGATCGCCCAGCTCCTCCCAATCAAAAGGCTCATCCAATCCAGCCAGAAAGATGTGGATGAGGGTGCTCTCTCTAAACCCAAGCCCCTGGACTGCCTCGGAGATCTTCAGCGTAAATGCCGAAGGGGCGATGATTTTGCCAGTGAGACAGTCCTCTGGCTAGGGGTTGGTTTTGGGGTCCTCTCTGCTGGGAGGAAGCTGGGCGCTGAAAAAATGCCATACTAAAAAAATAATAATAATAATAATCTGCTGGATCCTCTTGATGGTAGCGAGATTCTGTCACGTGTGAGTCGACGGAGGCAACGGAGGCGAGGATCCAAGTGCAGTATTTATTATAATAATCAGAAACAGTATGACAAAAGGGCAAATCCAAAAATCGTAGTCAAAACAGGCATGAATTCACAAGACAGGCGGCAGGCAGGAATAATCAATATACAAGGCTGAGGTCAAACACGAAAAAAGACTGGAACAAAGAAAACCGTTGCTACTCACAGAAAAAACAGATAACAATCTCGCTACGAGAACTGAGTGTGTGTGTGCTGCTTATGAGGTGCGTGCAATCAGTCGTGATAGTCCTCCGCTCGTGTGTGGCAATCAGTTGTGATATGATGCAGGTGTTGTGTGTGTGCTGCATGGCTGGAATTGTAGTCCGAACATGGCCGATCTGTAGTTCCCGGAAGTGTGTGTGTGAACCAGCGATCTCTGACATCGGAGAGAGCGAGATCGCTGGCGATCGTGACAAGTTTAAAAAAGACGGCCATTGGGTGATGATAAAATCGTAGTTAATAGTATGAATTAGATCGTATGAATTCATGCAAATTATCCACTAAATCAAAAAGTTACAAATTGCCATGAGATAGTGTTGGATTAAACACATGAACACATTTTCTCATAAGAGAAAAAAGGCACACGTGGTTCCATTTTGGTAGGAAATTTTATTGAAACTGATGTTTTTACTTCAGGTTAATTGACAATTGATAGAATACTTAATTTCAACAACTATTACTTGAAAATATTATTTACAAAATAACAATAATAAATTATTAAGTAAATAAAAGTAAAACCATGATACGTGAGATTTACTAATAGATGAGTGTTATTGAAGTATGTGATCTTGTAAGATGGCACTGTGCTGCTTCAGGCCATTGCAGGTTAACTAAATGAAATGCAGTTGTTATCAAGCTGGGTGGCACAGTCGAAAAGACCAAACTATGAGCTAAATTGGCCATGTATGTGTGTTTCCCAGTAATGGGTTGGGGGCAAAACATAAAAAATATGCTGCAATAGTTGGTGGTTCATTCAGTTGTGGTGAACCCTGATAAACAAGGGACTAAGCTGAAGGAAAATGAATGAATGTTATCAAGTTACTCTGCTACCTGCAGGAAATGTAGCTAGCTTTTGGAAAAGTTACATTGCTACTAAAGTTGCTGTTTGTCTGTGTTGCATTGTATCACATTGTAACTAGGTACTCTTGTTAACTTCATAAGACCATGTGCAAAGCTGAAATATTGCATAAAACATTTGCAAATAAAGCACCATTTGCATCCAACGAGTCTAAGAAAACAAAATCCTCACTTCCTGATAAACTGGCACCAAGTACCAACAGAAAAATAGAAGTAGCTGTGTTATGAGAAGGCTTTTTTGTATTTAATAACTTAGAACATGTAGACAAAATTCAGTGTACGCAGTTAAGTCATCTTGCTTTCGGAGGCGGGAGACTGCTCTTTGGAAACACGCATCCCGCTGATGTTTTCCATCAAGGATAGTCTCTACTTCTTTCTTATAAATAACATTTAACATTTAAAAATGTTCAGACCTCATCGTCCACCCAAACATACCTGTCACTTTCCACTGTTTTTGTTATCACATGATCTGTTGAAGCAAAAATCACATGACTTTTTTGTTACACATGCTGGAATTCATTTGCTAAAGTGTTTCCATCGTAGTTTATGCACATTTTTTCTTATCGAATAAAATATTTATTCTACACAGTTATGCGCATCATTTTTTAATGCACATTTTCAAAGCGTATGCACATCTTATTGTTTCCATCCAGGGTTTTTTTTATGCAATATTCCAATATGTGCTTAAAAAAATATACGCAGCTACTGCCTTGCATTTTATGAATCATCTAGATCCACAATTTCAGCCAAAAGTCTTATTAATATTCTAAGTGTAAGCAAATTGAGAGTGCGTTTTCAATTTTGGAGGAACTACCCTTGCATAGTCTAACAAATGTATTCCTACATTATATGGCTTGCACTGTTTAGTGGTTTAGATATAGTTCCCTCAGTTTGATGGTATTTCAAAGCAGTTAGGTCAAGATTCCAGCCGTGGGAGTTTTTTTTTTTTTTTTTTTCATATTCACTTTTCATATATCTTGCTCTTGCTGAAGCTAATTGGTTTAAGGGGCAGGTTAGCTGATTACTCCAGTAGGCTTAATGACGTCCTTGAACTGAAGTTGCTCTCTGCAGAGACTCTGCCTGGAGTATATATGTGAGATCTGAGTCCGGTTCTCATGCTCATATTGACATGAAGCAGAATCTGTAGGGAGGTTCACTTGCAGAGCCCTGACCCTACAGGAGTATTGACTTCACAATTGACGGTTGGGAAAGTCTAAAAATTCAAAAGATTTTGTGTGTGTGTGTATGTAATACCCAATTTCAAGAAGTCAGAGCCTTTAAGCATCTAAAAGGATGTTTAAATATTTTCATCAAATCGACTTTGCAGTCCACTGTAGAGAAAAGTCCCTCTTAAAGGGATTGTTCACCCAAAAATCTAAATTCTGTCATCATTTACTCATCCTACTTATTCCAAACCTGTCTGAGTTACTTTCTTCTGTTGAACACTAAGAAAAAATAAACTGAAGAATGTTGAAAAAAAACAGCCATCAACTTCCATGGTAATTTCCAACATTCTGCCTAATATCTTGATTTGTTGTGTTTTGCTTTTTCCCTAAACCTAAACAACATTGTTTTGAAAAACAAACGTAAGAGAAATGTGCACTGATAATCACTTTTATCTTATCTCTTATCAAACTGGAAACTGAGCATTCAGTATCACAAGCACACAAACACCATACAATGTAAAAGATAATGCCATCACAACAGAAGATTTTATGATACTTTGACAAATTTTAATAATCAGGTTTGAATTTATTTATTTTTTAAGTTTTAAGTTTTAACTATATATTTAGTCCGTTTGATTGATGTAAGTTGAGAAAACTAGAAAAGAGAGTGCTCTTATATTGCATGCCCCCTATTAAATACCTCCTTTTGTTTTAAAAACGTTTCTGTAAATATATCTTCTTGATTTTAGGATTTTTTTTATTCCAAATGTATTTGGTAATCATCCTGTTTATATTTTTTATGATTTGTTAATATATACTGGGATACATTGAAAACGAAAAAGATATTTGGGCAAAATAATCATTTTACTGTGTTAATACGGCCAGCTAACGAAAGGGGAAGATTAATGTTCGGTATTTTCATGTAGCTTCAAGAGGTTTTCTCTAAATAGGGTAGAGAAGGGTTTAGTAATGGTAATCCCTGGATATTTAAATGAATTTGCTACCTTAAAAGGCAAAGCTGAAAATGATTGTATTTGATCTTTTAAGTTTATTGGAAATAAAATGCTTTTAGAAAAGATGCATCAATAGATGCATGTAAGGCTATTGCTAAAGGTTTTACTACCAAAGCGAATAAAAAGGGGGACAGGGGACAACCCCGTCTTGTAGATTGATCTAATGGAAAATAACTAGAACTATTACTGTTTGTTTGTACAGATGCTTGATGATGGGCATATACAGTAGTAACTTAATAAAGGAAATAAAGTTTGAAGCAAATCCAAATTTAGCAAAGGTGGCAAAAAGAAAATCCCACTCAACCCGATCAAAGGCTCTTTCAGCATCCACAGAAATAAGTATTTTAGGTTGAACAGGATTAGTATTCTATGTAATTAATTTAGTAAGAACTTTAGTACAGCTACTGAGCAAACTGACCACATCAGAAACGTTTTCTACATCTAAAAAAATAACTCAATGTATGTATATAAAATGAACTCAATTTAATCGAGGGCAGGATTTCCATCCAATAAATATGTTACTTAATATTAAACTAAAATTATATATATATATATTTAATCAATTAAATGTAATTGAGTTGGTCTAACATGATTTTATCAAGTAAAAGTTTAAACACGTTTGTATTTTTACTTAATCTCAAAGGTCTGATAATATCATGTATGTATATTATGTGTCGTTCATTTCGAAGTCTCTTAATTTTATTTGAAATTATCAAAAGAGCCATTTTTAAGCATATTTCATATTTTTAAGCATAATTTACTTCTGCAGTTGATTGGCACAGATATCAGAACTAATTTTAGGACAGTTGCTCACTGAGCAAAGCAACAAACTGCATTGTTGCTAATGCCCACACCCAAAGCATGGGTGCTTCTGCAAGGCGGTAACCTCAAAACATTATATGAAAATCTACTAAATCTTCAAACTAAAGTGAAGATTAAACTCTAACAAGTCTTTCTATTAACTTTAAACACAGAGGATTACTTGTATTGTCAATATTTTAATTCTCTTAATTCAATCCCAGACAAAGCATGCTGGGACCTACAAATCCCCTAACCAGGTAGTTGGACCAACACAATACCGTCATGTTGTTACAACACAAAACACTGGTTTACACATTTAAGTAGACAGAACATAAAACAAATAAATTAGCAAAAGAAATTACAAGATTTCTGTAGTTTCAGCTCATTTTAAACAGGTAGTTTGAACAAGTAGCAGTAATAGTTTTTTTTTTGAGTGCATATGGAGATAGATAGACGCCATCAAGTTGTTCTGTGGTATTTACAGTATTTGGTGCTGTGCAAAGAACTGCATGAAAATAATCCTTAATATAGATATCCATAGTATATCCCTGTAAATATCATTAATGTGAAAAGGAACAAAAGTTGTTGCCATCATACTTGCCAATAGTGTTCATTTTACAAATAAACTACAAGTCAAATGTATGAGTGTTTTTTTTGTTGTTGTTGTTGTTGTTGTTTAGTTTTTTTTGCAGTTTCACAAAAATGTAGGATGAAACATATTTCCAATGAGCCCGTGTTGTTTTCAGCTGGACCAGGATTAAGATAGCAGCATCAAACTTTCAAATGAACTGCTCCAGAGTTCATTTTAATCCAAACAAACCAGCGAACACACTAACATTTACACTGACTCTAAATTAAACAGCAGTGTAACTTGGCATAAAAGACTCAGTTCTGCTTTTTGATATCTTAAGTCGCCGCCAAACAGAACTCAGAATATCAAACCTTATAAAAAAACATGGTCCGCCCTGATAGCGGCCGCCCAATCAAATACAAATCAGAGCCAGCCAGACTGAGAAAACACTTTGCCTTTTTGTGTACAATCGACATCAGATGGTCTCTGGAGGAGCTAAATATGGTATAAACAGCTTGCTAATTGCTTCTGCATATGTGCTGCGCTGTGCCCTGCAGATGAACTGTTTTGTTGATGTTTTTTTTATGTCTGTTTCCTCACAGCTACGCTCGGCACTCTGGACTTCAGCCTTCTGTATGATCAGGAGAACAATGCCCTGCACTGCACTATCAACAAAGCCAAGGTAAGACCAGTTTCTCAGCCGTGTCGCTGATGCCCAAAATCCAAATGTTCCCTTTGCCAGCACCCCTGAGGCCTGGTTTCACAGACAGGGTTTACACTAATCCGGGATTAGGCTATAGTTCAATTAGGACATTTGAGTGATTTTTATAAACGCGCCATAAGAGAAAATCTGCTGTCCATCACAAAACAAAGACACAGATATATTCAGAAGATCAGTCAGGCCTTGTCTGTGAAACCCGGAGACAGTGGGCTACTTCCTGATACCTTTCCTTTAGTAGGGTCTGTATAGTTGTATGAAGCATTTATAGTCGATGTGGTGCTCCAGGGGATCCTTCGGCCAGTGTGAGCACATTTTCAGTAATGCGGTTCAGACAGAACACATTTCTTCCTCTCTAATATGCTACTTTTCTATTGTTTGTTAATGTAAACATGGGCTTTATGGAAGCTTTCGACTGGTATGTTCGTATCGCATGTCTATTGAAGGGCTACGCACGTTGCCGCTGCATTTTTTTTAGACACAGTGGCTGTTTCTCAATTCCAAGAATGCAATGAACGGACTCGTGTTCTTGTGGAGACCGGTCTTGCCAGGTCACATCAGGAGAACGAACTCAGGAGACCGCGAGGACAGAGAACGCGTCCTGTGAGAAATGAGATGCTGCGTTCTTCCTGATGGTCACGTGACCCTCACGCGTCTTTAACCGAAAATTATTTAAACATTACGGCATCTATACAGCGATTTATTGTTTTCCCCCGTTTCACAATATATATTATGCATAAAGACTTCAGAAATATACGCTGCACATCACAAATAAAACAGATTTTAATACGAATTTCAACAAATAAACACCCTTAGCTTGTTTATGCCTTTATTAAGATGTTGACGTTAATGTTTACTTTCACCGTCTCATTTAGGGAAACTCCTGAGGTAAATAAGCATATCTCTGAACTTTAATAATAAATTTATACAAAATGCTGCGCTTCCCACCTCCAGTCGCAACGACTTCTGGGACTTCTAGAGCGAGTTTGGTGCTCAAGTCTGCATTGCTGCGTCCTTGATATCAAGAACACATCCGGGAACTTTCACGTGTCCTCCGTTCTTGCGGTCTTGAGTATTGGAACTGAACTTCGGCGGATGATGATGACGTTACACGAGAACACGAGGGCACAAGACCGCTGACGAACGCATATTGAGAAACAGCAAGAGTCAAGTTGAAAGATCTTTCTTCTGAGAACTGTCAGGTCCAAAAGCAGTGGACCGATTGGAGACAGGGCAGCCTTTGTTTATAGTAGAAAGTTGACAAATGTTTTATTTACCATTATGTCATGGGCACTCATTGGAACTTTGTCCAGATATCTTGAGTTTTACGATGCATCTTCAAGTGCTTATAACATATTGTTTTCCTATTTCTAATGGGTCTGTTATTGTCATTATTAGACACGCGTTCATAATATCGGGTCACGTAGACCTGGTGCTGCGCTTTTTTTAAACCCATTTCTGAGCACCACAACTCATGTTTTTAGAAGCAAAGACTCATTTGTTGTGAATGAGCCCTTATTTGAACTTGTTCCCTCATGAAACCTTTATAAACATGATATGACACATGAATGAGGTTTTATGCATGCTAATGACTGTCATTAACTGCCATACGCTCAGTTTTATCATTTTAAATGCAACGATGACATAGTGTTGTAGATGTCTTTCGTTATGACAACTTGAGATAAATTAATACATCATAACCAGTCTTTATCATGACAACTGGACATTCCCAAGTAGGCATGGGCCGTTATAAGATTCTGACGGTATGATAACCTTGGATAAAACCATCAGTTTCACGGTATGAAGGTATTGTGTTTACAGCTATAAAATATATTCTTTTTAAATGTCTGGCTAAAAAGCAAAACCTTTTTCCCCTTTGAACACAATATATTTTATTTTAAGAAACATTTTAAGTGTTTTGGAGTAGTAAACATGTCAGGCTAAATAATTCAAGTGAATCATTGACTTCTGCTGTCTTCATTTGTTTCAAAAACACTGATGTCTTTCCAATTTACACCTAAAAAAAATGTAAATAAAAAATCTTACTCATACCTTAGGAACGGTATAGCAGAAAATTTTGGCCCATGCCTATTCCCAAGACAACATAAGTTGTTATAAATCTGTCATAAACATGACTGTCATGAGGCCATTATAATTGTGTAATAATTGTAATCAATTCATTGTGTAATCAGTGTTGGGGACGAAGTAACTGCTTACTGTTATTTAATAACCTTTACTTTGAAAAGGTAGAGCAAAGGGTTACTTTTCATTTTTAGGTAGTTTTATTGCAAATAGAGTAGCAAACTAATCATGAGTGTATATACTGAAAACTACATATTTGAAACTATATAACTAAAACCTTTTTTGTTTCTATATATAAGTTTAGGGTTTTCTTTTGATGCAAATTTCTATTGCAATATTTATAGGGATTTTAAGCAGCATTGAGTCAAGTAACTGAATTACTTTTTAAGACATTAAATTGTTTTTCAGAAAAAGTAATTTAAAAACAACAATTTTATTTACGTAAACCAGGGGTCTCAAACTCAAATTAGCTGAAGGCCATATCAGTTACTGACAATTCACTGGAAGACCTATTTAACATTCAAACACAAGAGAAAAGTGGAAATCTGATTTAATTGATTCACTCTGACATTCTTCCCCAGAGTATATGCAGTCAATGCTCTTTCTTTTTGTTCCGTATTGTACATACTGAAGGGGTACTTCAAATTGCTACAAAAAATACTACAGTGTAATAATGAGCATAATAATAATAATTAATTTTCTGTTCCAATCAATTGTTGCTCAACCAAAAGTTTAACAGATAGCGCAAGAACAGCTGAAAGCAGATTGGATAACTTTAGTGACTTTACTGGCAATTGTTCTTCTCAATATCTTTCTTTTTTCTTTTTTTACAACAAGGAAATATATATATATGAACCAGAGCTAAATGTTTACAGATTTGACTACATCACAAATTCTGTGGATGGATAAGTATTGTGAACAACTTCGATGAAAACATATGGAGGAACACTTTCGCATCTCGAGATTAACATATGTGTTTGTGTTGGCAATCACCGGAGCACTCCTTCATGTGCACGAGCGCCACGCAGCTAAAGCAGAGCTTGAAGGTAAACTAAAAGCAGTTTATCGTAAGCATTTTATCGATAATTTTTTACACACTTGGCATTAGGAGGAACATAGAAACGTTGTCTGACTAACAACTAGCAGCTAAATGTGTCTAGAAAGGTATTTTAGATTTTTATTTTCATAAACAGCGCGGATGTGAATGCGTCTGAATGTTCTAATTTGGCTGGAGTAGACGTCTCAAGTCAGCACGTTCTAAACATGAACACGCTCTTTCTGGAAATTGTCCTTTTGCATTCATACAGAGCAGCATTCTGGCAAATTACCGGAACGACTTTTAACTCTGTTCACACATGATCCCTTTCTGGAAAATTGCTGGTAATTTTCTGGAAAGGTCTGTATGTGTGAAAGGGGCTAATACAAATGTAAAGTCATACTATAAAGCCATATTTTGGCTTTGTTACCTTGGCATCAAAGCTTAGGTAAGACCCATCCCTCAGCTGTGTCACAAAATGTTCATTTGACCTACAGCCTGCTGTTCTGAAGCCATTGGGATACTTGATCCAATCTTTCCTCCTGATAGTCTGCCTTTAGTATAGCCTCTGTAAAGTTGTATAAAGTGAAGGATTTAGTGGATGTGGAGCTCCAGGGGGATTCTCTGGCCTGCGTGTGTGTGCCTCTTTTCAGTGTTGTCTTTTGAGAGGCATTTCCCCTGATAACATACCGCTGCTAGCATCTGCTGCTGTCTGTTTTGCTTAGCATTCAGTCTAGACCAGCAGTAATGCTACAAGCAAATCTCTCTCTCTCATTTCTCTCTCACGCTCTCTCTCTCTTTCACTCTCTCTCATCTTTTCTCTGTGTTTCTAATGCTGCTTTTCACACTCTCGGTACCTTTGTGGCCTCGAGTACAAAACACCGCAATGAAAGCGCAACACTTCAATAGTTTCCCTTTTATTTATTTCTTTTCTGGCCATATTTTCTCAGATTTTTCTGAACAACTTTTTAGATTTGTTTCTTTTTGATTAACTTGAGGTTAGATATGGATGTTATTTACTTGCAAGAAAACTATAAGTCAGTACAAATATACTGTATTTAAAAGGATAGTGACCCGAGAATGGATTTTCAGAAGTCAAGTTTAGAAATGTTGTTTGATTTTAAGACTATGAAAAAAAGGTTTGAAATGTAGCACATAAATCATGTACATTTTTTTGTTTTCCTATGGCACTTTAGTTGACATTCATAATAATAATGTGAAAAGTGACCAGTATGTTATTGTAATGTAACAACTGATATATAATGAATGTAATTGATTCATTTTTTTTATTTTATTTTTTATGTTTGTTTCAGTGTAATGAGTGAGGATAATGCTGTGGGGTTTCTTTTGTTTGTTTGTTGGTAGTTGTTTTTGTAATATATATATATATATATATATATATATATATTTTTTTTTTTTATTTCTGTTTAACTGAGAGGAGTTTTTTAACACTTTTATAAACATAAAAGTTTTAATAACTCATTTCTAATCACTGATTTATTTTATCTTTGCCATGATGACAGTAATAATATTTTATATTTTAATAATATTTTACTAGATATTTTTCAAGACACTTCTATACAGCTTACAGTGACATTTAAAGGCTTAACTAAGTTATTTAGGTTAACTAGGCTGGATAGGGTAATTAGGCAAGTTATTGTATAATGATGGTTTGTTCTTTAGACAATTGGGGGAAAAAAAACTTAAAAGGGCTAACAATTTTGACCCTAAAATGAATTTTTAAAAATTCTAAACTGCTTTTATAAGTATTATTATTATTATAAGTATTATTATTTTTTGTATTATTATTCATTTGTATTATTATTATTATTATTGTTATTGTTATTGTTATTGTTATTGTTGTTATTGTTATTGTTATTGTTATTGTTATTGTTATTATTATCATTTTTATCCTTTAGGTTTAAATGAAAAAGTTTTAATTTAATACTTGATTAAGCATTTGTTTTATTTCCATTTGTTTTTGTCTTTATTTTATTTTTAGTAATTTTCTTGTGTTCCTTAGACATTTTTGTTTTCGTATATAGAGAGTATATTATAGCTTTTTATATGTCTACTTCACTTTTAGGGATAGTTTTAGTTTATTGGTTTTAGTATTTTAGTATTTGTTCATACTGAATGTTTAATTTTAGTGCTTCAGATTATTTCAGTCTGTTGCCAAGTCATGATTTTTGACTTTCGCAAAGGCATGTTAATTATTCATGTTAATTATTCATGTTTATTGGTTTATTTATCAATGTTTATTTACCTTTTTTGTGTGTTTGTGTTGTTCAGGGTCAGTTCATTTCAGTTTGTTGACAAGACATCTTTTTTTAACTTAAGTTGAAATTTTTCATATAATAATTAAATATTTCATTTTAGCTTTTTATTTTATTTTGCAAATTTAGCTTTTATTTAATATACTTTCTTATTTATAATTCATTCAATCATTTTCTTTTCGGCTTAGTCCCTGTATTAATCACATACAGGGTCCCTACAGCGGAATGAACCACCAACTTATCCAGCATATGTTTTACTTAGCAGATGCGCTTCCGGCTGCAGCCCATCACTGGGAAACATCCATACACATTCATTCACGCTCATACACTACGGACAATTTATCTTACTCAATTTACCTATAGCACATGTCTTTGAACTTGTGGGGGAAACCGGAGCACCCGGAGGAAACCTACGCGAGTACAGGAAGAACATGCAAACTCCACACAGAAATGCCAACTGAGCCAGCAGAGGCTTGAACCAGTGACCTTCTTGCTGTGAGGTGATTGTGCTACCCACTGTTTATTTGACTTTTTTTTTATTTCGTTTTTTTCCTTCAGTTTTTTCAGGTTCAGTCTATTTTAGTTTTTCGACAAACTAAAGATAATTTTAACTTTAGTTTACGTTTTTCGTGTAATAATTATATATTTAATTTGTTTGTACTTTTTTTTATTTGTGGCTTTTTAAAAAATAAGTTCTTATTTATTAACAATATTTTTATTGATCTATTTATTAATGTTTGTTTTACTTTTTTTCTGTGTTTTTTTTTCAGGTTCAGTTTTATTTTAGTTTGTTGAAAAGAATTTTTTTCACTTTAGTCAAGTTTACGTTTTTAATATAATAATTATATATTTTATTTAACTTTTTATTATTATACTATTTTTTTTCTTCAGTTTTTTCAGGTTCAGTTTACTTTAGTTTATTGACATGACACAATTAGTTCCTTTAGTTTATATTTTTTATGTACTATGTGATATTAATAATGTGTGTGTGTGTGCGTGCGTGCGTGTGTGCGTGCGTGTGTGTGTGCGTGTGTGTGTGTGTTTAGCATAGTGCTTTTAAAGAATCTTTTCAGTCTGAGACTGCATGAAATTGCCTTAATAATAGCAACACACTCCCTAGATGGCTTTCGCAAAGATTACGATTACATTTTGTGCAGTGAAAGGTTACATGTATTTAACCTATTGAATATCTGTCATATAGCTTACTGAAGACTGCATCGTGCATCCATTTATAGCTCAAACTGTGTCTGGTGGATTTGACCCTAAACCAGCCTAATTATACAGGGCTAAAAAGTCGATTCATCAGTGCCTGTTTTTTTTTCCCAAAGAAAAAGAGCAATCCTCACAGTGAGGTAATCAACAGATTGTCCTGTAATTGCTCTCGTCAGTCAGTGTAATCACTAACAGCAGAGTAAAAAATCAGGAGTTATGCCAAAATGTAGTTGGTTTCTATTTCGCACTATTTGAGTGTCTGTGCACTGATTTGGGTCTTTTATTCAGTTCAATGCTAAAACATTTTCAGTGATTTCAATGGTTTAAAAAATTGTAAAAATTATACAGTAAAAATATGTAACCTGGTTAATTGTAAGTTTCCTAACAACCTTGAATTGACTTTCCCAGAATTCCCTGCATGACATTTAAATTTTTATGCTTTTTTGTTAGGTGCCCCTATAGGAGTGAAAACACAATGGGGAGAACATGCAAACTCTACACAGAAATGGCAACTTCACATTTACTGTAAATCTTAACATCTTAAAATTGCATTTTTAATGAGTTTAATGAGGTTTTTATATCCATGCATCCTCAAAAGAATCCTGAAGGAACCACAATCATTAAGTAATATTGGAGTCAAAACAAGAGTCATTAAATTCCCATTTCTTTAAAATAAAAAAGGCTCGTGGTGGTGCCTGTGGGATCTGTTCTTTCTGTGATGAAGGTAAATAAAAGGGCAGCAGTCATCTCTGGCAAGCACAAATATACTCTAGAGGAACAGAAGCTTCATTGTCTTGCTCTCCTCATTTTGCACCTCAGATTAACACTGCTATTCAAATCTGCTATTATGGAGGCAAAGTGAGAAGCACTAAAAGACGTGATTGCCAACTGTATATGCTGTTATTGTGTGACTTTGTAGGAACAGGACGCCTACAGTTCACTAGATTACATTTCAATTTATTCAGCCTCAAAAAAAAAGTTATTACACTCATTTACAGCCTTATTCATGAACACGTTTAATTAGCTCATGTTGCTAATGCAAGAATAC
This sequence comes from Danio albolineatus, assembly GCA_903798035.1. Classification (NCBI taxonomy): domain Eukaryota; kingdom Metazoa; phylum Chordata; class Actinopteri; order Cypriniformes; family Danionidae; genus Danio; species Danio albolineatus. The sequence goes on along the minus strand of CAIGQQ010003388.1, from coordinate 2,630,209 downwards.
CTACATTAATGGGTCCTTCACTCATTCATTTTCTTTTTGGCTTAGTCCCTTTATTAATCTGGGGTTGCTACAGCGGGATGACCCGCCAACTTATCCAGCATATGTTTTACGCAGCGGATGCCCCTTCTGCTGCAACCCATCACTAGAAAACATCCATACACTCTTATTCGCACACATACACTACAGACAATTTTACAATGTTTATTGGACTTGTGGGGAGCACCCAGAGGAAACCCACGCGAACACGGGGAGAACGTGCAAACTCCACACAGAAATGCCAACTGACCCAGCCAAGGCTCGAACCAGAGACCTTCTTGCTGTGAGGCGATTGTGTTACCCACTGCACCACCGTGATGCCCTTTAATGGGTCAGTCATTCATTAATATTTATGTTTCTACCGGTCCTACCACCCAACCCGATCTGAGCTGGGATTGAACCACGATTCTTTGCATGAAAGTCAGTTGCTTTAATAAGGAGGCTAAAGACCATGGCCTCTAGTGTCTGTTGCTAGAGCACCTTTAGAGGTCAGAGGAATGAGGTTTACCTGCATAGCACTTCGCTATCTGACCTCCGTTATACTCACCCTCCTAAACCTCACTCCCATCCCAGATGAGCCTGCATGTGTAACCCACCGGTCCTACTGCACCCAACCTGGTCTGAGCTGGGATCGAAGCTGCGATTGTTTGCATGGGAGTCGGGTGCTCTAACAAGGAGGCTAAAGACTGGTCCCTAGCATCCATTGCTAGAGCACCTTTAGTGGTCAGAGGAGTGAGGTTTACCTGCATAGCACTTCACTGGCTAGCCTCTGTTACACTCACCCCCTAAACCTCACTCCTGTCCCAGACGAGCCCCCACATGTAACCCTCCGGTCCTACTGCACTCAACCTGGTCTGAGCTGGTATTGAACCTGCGATTGCTTGCATGGGAGTAGGGTGCTCTTAAAAGGAGGCTAAAGACCATGGCCCCTAGCGTCCATCGCGAGAGCAACTTTAGAGGACAGAGGAGTGAGGTTTACCTGCACAGCACTTCACTAGCTCCCCTCCGTGACACTCATAGCACTTACAATAAAGACATCGACACTGCAACAAAAAGTAGTTCTAAGGGTAAAAAAGCAGCTGAGCATGGTAATGGTAAGTGTTTCTGCAGACTATTTTTATTAAGTGGGATGATAAAAAATAGAATTCATTCATTTTGACCATTAGAGACACATTCGCAGACTATTGCCTCACAGCTGTGCTTAAACCCCTTATAAAAGTAATTTTTGCAAAATAGATCCCCTTTAGACCTCCCAGATGAATGCATCATACAGTATGCATCATATATTTTTAGGGCTGTCAAAATTAGCGTGTTAATGCACGCCGATTAATTTGAAATATTTAAGTAGTTAAAAAAATTAACGCATTTAACGCAGTGGCAGTTTTTTAAAATTTTCTGTTGTGGCCGACGTGTGTTCAGGGCCAGCGCGTCCATAGAGGCGACCTAGGCGGCCGCAAAAGGGCGGCAGAATAGTGAGCAAACCCCCGGTCCTCACTTTAATCCGCGACACCTACCCCCTCCCTCCCGGTCCTCACGTTCATCTGCGAACCGGTCACTTTCTTTTTCACTTTCGGGTTGAGGGCGGCGTGATCACCGTTCGCCTAGAGCACCAGTTCAGCTTGCTCCGGCCCTGCGTGTGTTTAATGAGCAAAGGAATATGGATAAAAGATAATATGGATAATATGTGTTGTCACCCGATAATATCAATAAGACTGGACTGTCTTAGCAACTGGCTAAATGTTAAGGAGGACTAAGCAAAATTGTTTCTACTTTATAATTAATGTTCTCAACTCGCAAAACAACTTTACAATGAATATAATTGTTTGTATTCAATACTTTATTATTGTTATTATTTTTCTTCCAATTTCCATATTTGCAATGCCTGTATTTTGGATTTTTTTTGTAGTTCACTTAGAATCCAACATGGAAATAATTAAGTTTGTTATTGGCATTGATTGTTTTAAAATTCAAATGGCACTGACATGCCTGTGTTTTTATTTCTGTAATAAATACAGCTTTTTGCGATTAATCATGATTAATCACAGACAAAAGTGTGATTAATTAGTTAGCTTTTTCAATCAATTGGCAGCCCTAATATTTTTATATGCCCTCCATGTCATCATTATTGAGCATGTTATGTACTCCATAAACTGTAAATAAAAAAATAAAAAAGATTCCATTTTCAACTTTATTTGTATACAGTAGCACCTTAAAACATTACTAGCAAAACAACAAACAATTAGAGAAACAGGACAGTATATAATACAATAAAATTAATATAACTGTTAAAAATCTGTAGTCATGAGTAGGGCCAGACGGAATCTGCAGATATTTTTTGCTATTTCTGCGCAGAATTTTGCTAAAAAATTGTGGATTTATGCGGAAAGATTTTGGGAGTATCATAACTTAAACCTTAATGTATGAAATAAAGTAATATCTTTTTAACTTTAATGTTTACAATACGAATCCATTTAGATCCAATTTATTTGGTAAATAAAGCAAGTCTCTCATATAAATATCTACTAAAGGAGAGAAAATATTACTTTACAAACTGTATTGCAAATAAATCATATAAAGATTTTCATATTAGTCAATATTATTACTGAAATTAATTTAAACACTGACTAAATATACATTGACACAAGTAAATTAAAAGAATCAATGATGGACTAAAAATGTGCGGAAATCTGTGGAATTCTGTGCGCGCAGATTCTATGTGGCACTAGTCACAAGTCTGAAAAAAAAAACAAATTTTATTTTAATTTTAAAGTTAGCCTAAGAAAAGAGGATAAAAAAACAAAAACGATGTACATGAAGATCTAATCTGAAATGGTAAAATAGCAGAAATGTTCCTTTTTCGATTGGTCTGAAAACACACCTTATGTGAATGTAAAAACGTTTTTGCAGTAGATTTGTTTTGTTTTGAATTTGCATATTTAAATTGAAGGTTAATGGAAACAGACCTATTAAAGGTCTCGTGAAGTGCTTTGAAATGTGCATTTTTATTCGATGTTTGATGTAATCTCAACCGAAAAACACACAGAGGGTGGGACATAGTGTAGCCCCTCCTCTTTTTTAAAAATAGCGTTTTGTTTAATCACCGCTCTACCAGTGAGAGTGGTTGAGTTCAAGTGCATCAAATGAGAAGCCTCTAAAAGGGGGCGGGTCATGCCAGATACTAGAGAGCATTTAATTGGTTATGATTTGATGAAAGACTAAAGTATGATGCGAATAAAATCGTTGGTCCATCAAGGTGGTAGTAACAAACTTCAAGCTTTACATGTTTATATTAGGTTTATATTCGCAAATTTTTTCACTGTTTTGGAGCAGACTAACATATAGATATCCTAAAACTAATAATATTGATACTAACATCTAAAAAACGTTATTTGTATTTCAATATTTTAAGGCGCCACAGTGGTGTAGTGGGTACACGATCGCCTCACAGCAAGAAGGTCGCTGGTTTGAGTCTCGGCTGGGTCAGTTGGCATTTCTGTGTGGAGTTTGCATGTTCTCCCTGTGGTCGCGTGGGTTTCCTCCAGGTGCTCCCGTTTCCCCCACAGGTCTAAAGACATGTGGTATAGGTGAATTTATGGGTTGCAGCATTCGCTGCATTAAACGTATGCTGGAAAAGTTGGCGGATCATTTTGCTGTGGCGACCCCAGATTGGTGGAGGGACGAAGCCGAAAAGAAAATGAATGAATGAATAAATGAATCATTATTTTAATTCCCAATCTATAGAATGGTAATTAATGCTTCCATCCGTAGATGCCTTCTGTTCATTAGATGGTGCATTTCTCACACTTGATAAAGGAGCACAGTAGGTGCCGCATGAAGCTTGATTCGCTTAATCAATATTAAGTCTGCTTTTTAAAACAAAGAAAAGAAGCTGGAAAATCTGCTAGTATGCACATCTTGAAACAGCAGGAAACATCATAATCATGCATGTCAGAAGGTCACTTCCAAATTGAAACTTGATATATAAATACGTACATTTACCCAATCACATTAATTAGCATTCATGTAAACACTATAATTATTTAATTCCAGCTCACATTAGCTACCGAAGGCTGTAGTAATGTTGCTGAAAATGCTAAATAAATGCTATTATAAAAAATGCATATAAAATGTAAAATATTGAAATAAAATTTGTAAAAATGGTTATGTTGACTTAATTCCTTCATGTTTTCCAAACACAAATCGATTGTATGGAACCTAGCATTTTTTACGGTGCACTCAAAACTTCACGTTTGCTGTTTGTCCAAACTTCTTATTTAAAATGAGCTGACACAACAGGGTTTTTTTTTTGTTGTTGTTTGGACTTAATTGTTTTATGTTCAATCCACTTAAATTTGTACAAACTAAGAGGTTAATTTAACTCCTTCGTGTTGTCCCAATACAAATTGATTATGTGGAACCCAGCATTTTTTACAGTATGGCACTTTAAATCAGGCTGTTTATGTTTTATTACTATCCCATGTTATCAGAATCACACACATTTTTGTACGGCAGATGACAAACACAGCTCCCGTAGACTTAGACATTAGACACAGACATATCCACAAACCAGAATATCATAGAAACTGTGCTTTTTTGTTTAGGTTCAGTATATTACACCCTGGCAACTACATCAATCCCCCTTTGAAAAGATAAATAAGAAGAGTATTTAAGAAATAATAATAAAAAACACACTAGGCCCAATCCCAAATACCGCTTATGTCCAAAGTTTTTGGGCTGAGGGCCAGATGCAAAAAAACAAAACGTTGTCCCGGGCCAAATTTTACAATTTCACAGACACGCATATCTGTCTGTCTGTCTGTCTGTCTGTGTGTGTGTGTGTGTGTGTGTGTGTGTGTG
>CAIGQQ010003388.1:2610229-2625306 GCA_903798035.1 Danio albolineatus | reverse complement strand
TGTGTGTGTGTGTGTGTGTGTGTGTGTGTGTGTGTGTGTGTGTGTGTATTATTGAATAATATTTTACTCACCATAAACTCTGTTAATGTACACAGTGATCTTGTGCTTTCGATTTCAGAATTGATGCCAAGTCAGGAGTGAGTCGTGTAGCAGATATACCTAGCAAAATCACAGAGGTGGCTGTCCGTTAGATTGGTTCTCAATGAACAATGATTCCAAACTGTGGTGGAGCCAAACCGACTCATCATCATTTTTGAATAGGGTTTCATTAATGGAAATTTGGATGAATGCAAACTCTTGTAAAACTTGGACATTTCCTGCACTCGCTGTTGATTTTCCTTTTACATCATAACAGGAAATGCTGCCTAATTGAAGCACGTGATAGCGACATCCGGTGGTTATTTATTGAATTACGTTTATTTTTGTACAGCGGCCAGATTCTATTAATATTTATAAAAAGCCTCGCGGGCTAGAAACCAAGGGGTACGAAAATTTCCCAGAATACACCAGTTACTACGGCAACATGGCTACACGTGAGTCAGGGAATGGACAAATTAATATTTTTTGGCATTATTAAGAATCTTTAAAACAAACAAGCATACACTTACCACTTTATTAGGTACACCTTACTAGTACAGGGTTGAACCCCGTTTTCCCTTCAGAACTGGCTTAATTCTTTGTAGCATAGATTCAACAAGGTACTGGAAATATCCCTTAAGGATCTTGGCCCATATTGACATGATAGCATCACGCAGTTGCTGCACATTTGCTGGCTGCACATCCATGATGCGAATCTCCCGTTCCACCACATCCCAAAGGTGCTCTATTGGATTGACATCTGGTGACTGTGGAGGCCATTTGAGTACAGTGAACTCATTGTCATGTTAAAGAAACCAGTCTGAGATAATTCAAACTTTATGACATGGTGTGTTATCCTGCTGGAAGTAGCCATCAGAAGATGGGAACACTGTGGTCATAAAGGGATGGACATGGTCAGCAACAATACTCAGTTAGGCTGTGGCGTTGACACAATGCTCAACTGGTACTAATGGGCCCAAGAAAATATACCCCACCCCATTACACCACCACCCCTAGCCTGAACCGTTGATACAAGGAAGGATGGATCCATGCTTTCATGTTGTTGACACCAAATTCTGACCCTATCATCCCAGTGTCAGAGCAGAAATAGAGACTCAACAGAACAAGGCAACATTTTTACAATCTTCTCCTGTCTAATTTTGGTGAGCCTGTGTGAACTGTAGCCTAATATTCTTAGCTTAGGAGTGGCACCCGGTGTGGTCTTCTGCTGCTGTAGCCCATCCGCCTCAATGTTGAATGTGTTATGCGTTCAGACATGCTCTTCTGCATACCTCAGTTGTAACGGGTGGTTCTTTGAGTTACTGTTGCCTTTCTACCAGCTGGAACCAGTCTGGCCATTCTCCTCTGACCTCTTGCATCAACAAGGCATTTGCGTCCACAGAACTGCCGCTCACTGGATATTTTCTCTTTTTCAGACCATTTTCTGTAAACCCTAGAGATGGTTGTGCATGAAAATCCCAGTAGATCAGCAGTTTCTGAAATACTCAACAGTCTGTCTGGCACCAACAACCGTGCCACGTTCAAAGTCACTTAAATCACCTTTCTTCCCTATTCTGATGCTCGGTTTGAACTGCAGCAGATCATCTTGACCATGTCTACATGCCTAAATTCATTGAGTTGCTGCCATGTGATTGGCTGATTAGAAATTTGCGTTAACAAGCAGTTGGACAGGTGTGCTTCACTGATTTCCTGAAGATAAGTACCAATAAATGATGTAACTGGAATAACTACAGTGCTGTCCCATTTCTTAGGGGTAAATTTGACACCCTTTCTCTTCACACTGTTTGAAGAACCAAGGGGAAGGGGTAGGGATAAAGAAAACAGAATTGCGATTGTGCCATACAATGTATCCCATTCAGTATCAGTGTCAGAGCAACACACACACACACTGACAACCACCTCCAAACACCCATTGTGTTAGAGCTTTTACACAATCAAAAAAAGAAACTAGTATTAATTATGCAATCAGTGTCATTTCCTGTTATTTCAGTACTGGAGACGACATAAAACGAATAAGTGATATCAATATTGCTGCTGTTTCAACTGTTTTCTGAAATCCTTAGGGAAATAACTGGGAAATTACAGAGGAATACAAACAGCCTTGTGTTTATAGTCACTGTGCCAGCGTTCGCTGTTTACAAATTATGCTCCAGGCAATTGCTTTTTGCTCCTTGCTTGGATAAAAATCACTTCGTCACTTTATTGTAGCACAACACATGCATGTGTAGCTCAGACAGACAGCATTTTTTGAGGTGGGGGGTATTGTGGCCACATCAAAGCAAGATGTACCAGGCCACCTGGTAATTGAAAAATAACAGGTGGCTGGAAGTAAGCTATGCACTGGGGTTAGACACCGGTCAGCAGTGCTGTTTGCTCGCTGGGCTCTTTGATAATGCTATTTTGCAGCAGAGATGTCATTTTTATTGAACAAAAATGGCTGTGCGTCTTTGTCTTGCAGTATATAAAACTATAGAATGTAATTATGGAAAAGCATCCCGGCCATTAATCTGCTGCACTTGTGCATTAGCTCAAGTGTTTTGTTTTTTCTTGTAACCGCACAAGAGGGACAAACCCATAAGGCAAATGAGTTCATTTAGTGTTCTCGGATAACCGGCGTTCCCAGCCTGAGAATGTGCTATTCCCATCAGTTTCACCAGTCTCCTTAGGGCACTCCATGCTGAAGCCCAATTCCCGGAGAGTTGAAGTGGAACAGTGATTCCAGTCTGATTTATACATTTACATGGCAGATCCTCAACTTACAGGCTTCATGCAAGTCCAAGAGGAGCCTTTAAATACCAATCTGGGTTTGTTGGGGGTGGGGGGATTGGTCGGGTAAAAAAATAAATCAATTTGTCTAGTTCATGTTTGTCCTTGAGTGTGGACCGGGGAGAGAAATGAACCAGGACTCATGGAGAAAAAAAATGTCCTAGATATTTCAATTAATTATTTAAAAATGTTTTCTAGCGGTTATGGTGTGATCATTTTTGGTGCATTATTCAAAACTGATTTTGAATGTTGTTGGTTTGATTTCTGAATTAATAATTGATTTATAATTGCATAACTGATTACATTTTTAAAAAGAGATAAAGTTCACTTAGAATTGAGTGATGTTTGTCCATTTAGTAGGTGATTTATAATTATTTTATGCAATCAAATATTTTGAACATAGGCTTATTCTGAAAATGTAGCCCTATAGACCAGTGTTTCTCAACTGGTGGGTCGTGTGGTCAAAAAAAAAAAAATTTGCTCATACCGGACTTTTATTTTGAAATCCACGCGCGACAACAGTTCAGTTTAGTTCGGTAACTGAACATTTCTCTACCCTAACTGCTGTTTACAGTATTTATCGTTTTTACTTTGTAATATTTCTATAATTTGATACATTTTGTTAAATGACAGCAATAAAATATTGTTTATTTGTAAGTCTTTGTGATTTTCTTATGATTTATCTGTCACTACTTGTGTATGTTAACAAACAAATTAATTATAATTTCTAAAATTATAGTTTCTAAAAAATTGGGTCGCGGCTTGATGACCATGTAAAAATGTGGGTCCCATGGCCAAACCAGTTGAGAACCACTGCTATAGACATTTCTGGAGATCGCGAATTACGTAGCCAGAAGTATGTTTGGCTGTGTTTCGTCTTTAAAAGAATGCTACGGGGTTCTCATTCATTTATTATAAGAGAATCTTTTAATTGATTGACCTACTGGTTAATCGTTAATCATTAAATCAATGGTTAGACAATTAAGCAGCATTAAGAATCTTCACATTAGTCAACTATAAAAATAGAAATGTGTGTGAATTTGTGCTGCGCAGAAAATTAGCACAAGGGATGTAAATATTTCAATTTTGTCATTAACTTCGGTGTCCACCAAAGCGTTTTTGCGCTGCAGAAACACAAGCACTCTTCTAAAAAGGCTCAGCTGTGAGCAGTTTTTTTTCCAGTCTGTTCAGTCTGTTTCAGGATATAGTTTCCCCGCTGTCTAGTTACAGGTTTCTTACAAGCAGATTATTTATTGACAGTTGTGTTGATAACAATTGAGGAAAAAAACACTTCGGTGGACACGCAGCTTAAAGGTCCTTGTTTATGCATTAAAGACATTAATGAAGCAATGGTAAACATTTTCATATAATTTGCCTACATATTAATTTTGCTGCTGTCTGCTGTTGGCATTACAAATTAGTGATCAGCACAGTTATGTTTTATTAATACAATTTTCAATTAAATTTGTTTCATCAAAATATAGTTTTTTTTTCCTGTATTTATATTTTGTTAAATACACATACAGATTATTAACCCTCCTGAATTATTACCCCCTTTGTACATTTTTCCCCCAATTTCTATCTAACAGAAAGATTTTTCCAACACATTTCTAAGCATAATAGTTTAATAACCCATTTCTAATAACACATTTATTTTATCTTTGCCATGATGACAGTAAATAATATTTTACTAGATATTTTTCAAGACACTTCTATACAGCTTAAAGTGACATTTAAAGGCTTAACTAGGTTAATTCGGCAAGTAAGTGTAATTAGGCAAGTCATTATAGAAAGCCAGATCTGGTCTGCTGTTCGCTCTAGCTTCTTTCACCTAAGGCAACTGGCCAAAAAATTAAGCACGTTTTGTCACACAAGCTCTTTGATACAGTAATCCATGCCTTTGTAACCACCCACATAGACTTCTTTAATGCACTTTATTTTGGGGTTAGTCAGTCCTCTATTTCTCATCTGCAACTTGTTCAAAATAGAGCTGTGCGTCTTTTAACTGGCACATGCAAATACATGCACTGTTTTATCTTCTCTTCACTGGCTGCTCGTGCATTTCAGGATCCATTTTAAGTTACTTTTATTTGTTTTTAAGTGTCTGAATGGTGCTGCACCTCTTTACTTCTCTGAACTTCTCTGTCCCTACACACCTTCTCGTTCGCTCAACCAGCCATCCAGCAAACCAGGTCACCCAACCAGCTTCTCTTGAGTGTGCCCAGGACCAGTCGAAAGCTAAGAGGGTATCGCACTTTTGCTGTGGCCACACCTAAATTGTGGAATGGGCTGCCGTTGTATATTAGATGAGCCTCCTCCATTACTGTTTTTAAATCTCTTCTTAAAACCCACTTGGCCAATTTGGCTTTTAGCACAACGTGAGATGTTGACATTTTATTTTTATTTTATGTTTATTTACGTGTATTATATATATGTGTATTTCAAAGCATGTGCTATGCTTTGTTTTACTCTCTATTGTCAGCACTTTGGTCAACGTTGTTGTTTTAAAGTGCATTATAAATTAAATTTTAATTTAATTTTATAACAATGGTTTGTTAAGTAGACAATTGAAAAAATATGACTTAAGAGGGCCTTATTAATAATATAATAATTAATAATATTGACCTTAAAATAGGTTTTAAAAAATTTAAAACTGCTTTCATTCTAGCCGAAATAAAAAAGTAAGACTTTCTCCAGAAGAAAAATAATATAAGAAATACTGTGGGAAAAAATCTTGCTCTGTTATACATCTTCTGGGAAATAATTTCAAAAGGAAAAGCAAATTCACAGGAGGGCGAATAATTTTGATTTCAACTGTATGTTAATGCACCAAATGGGATTTAAATCAGAAACATTTTCCCCATTTTTTTTTTATCTCAAACCATTACGCCCTCAAAATCTACCATGAGGTTTGTCCACCTAGATTGTTAGTGCTCAAACTAAACCAGTGAGAGTGTGAAATGTCATAAACAAGAGCTTTTCTCTCTCTTTCTCTATCTGTGAAACTCTACTGAGGCCAAAGTTCCCATAGTTGCAGAAAACGCCTCACACAGCTGACAGGTGGAAAGAATCACCCAGACTTTTATGGGATCAAAGATGAGCTTTCTGTAGCCCTCGTCCTGACCTCTGCTGCTTTGATCTGCTTCTGTTGGCTCATCTCTGAATGCACAGCTTCCAGAACAACCCGGCACTCGTACAAGACCCAGCAATGACTTCCAGGCTGTTAATATTTCATTACACTTGTCCTATATTGAACGGCCCCTCATCAACAATATGCAGATAAGGCAAGCTGTTGAATTATGAAGTAGTCAGTCATCCAAAACTCTTCAATGGAAAGTGGACAAACACTAAGCAGAAGGTAAAGATGAGTGTCGGTTTTACCTCTGAAGAGAAGAGAGGGTGTTGTTTGACTTTGTAGGAAAAGCTTGACCTCGGCCGTCTGGTCTTCATGTTGAATAATTTAGAGTCCAATCAAATAGTGGCTTATGCCCAGTTATGCATTATATCTATTGAAAAATCCACACTCTTCTAGAGCTTGATTGATAACTGTACATATACAGAGAACAGGATTTTAATGTGAAGCTATTGATCTCTCGCTAGACCTCCATTGAGAGGCACAGCATGTACCTTCCCATTTCACGTCATAAAGAAAAGCTTAGAAACTGCCCTCAATGTCATTCAACACGCATCTCGCAGAGTATTTTAAATGCTTTTAGTGAGCAGCAGCCTGTAGCCTGGTTATGCTAATCAAACAGTTGAAGGTCAATCTGTCCAGCATCTGCACTCGCTCTCCAACTCTAACTTGATTAAGTCAGTTGTTCACGCTGGGAAAAATTCAACAACCGGTTACTTTCCTTTTGCAACCTGAACTTAGCATCCTGATTTCCTTAAAAAAAAGCTGGTAGGATTTGTCCATTGGCTTTTAATTTATTGACAAAAATGTTTTATCATCGTAATCTAAACCACTTTATGAATTTTAATGACGTTTTAAGTACAAAGGCAGAAGTTAAAGATGAAACGTAGGCTATTAACCAGGGGTGTCCAAACTCGATCCTGGAGGGCCGGTGACCTGCAGATTTTAGCTCCAAATTGCCTCAACACACCTGCAAGAATGTTTCTAGAAAGCCTTGTAAGAGCTTGATTAGCTAGCCCATGTGTGTCTGATTGGGGTTGGAACTAAACTTTGCAGGACACCGGCCCTCCAGGACTGAGTTTGGACACCCCTGCTATAAACAAATGACACAATGCTCACTTGACAATTACCTCTATTAAGCAGACATTGAGGTGAATCCTCTTCTGAAGGGCACCTAAAGCGATGGTCCATTCATTCATTCATTTTCTTCCACTTTTCCTGGTTCTCTCAAGCTTGTCCTGGGTCTTTCCCGAGGGCTCCTCCCGGTGGGACATGCCTGGAACACCCGCCTAGGTAGGTGTCCAGGAGGCATCTGAAACAGATGCCCGAGCCACCTCAACTGACTTTTCTCGGTGTGGAGGAGCAGCAACTCTACTCCAAGTTCCTCCCGGGTGACAAAGCTCTTCACTCTATAAGGCTGCCAACCTGTGAAAGGAACTCATTTTGGCCACTTGTATCTGAGATCTTGTCCTTTCAGTCATGACCCAAAGCTCATGATTATAGGTGAGAGTAGGAACGTAGATTGACCGGTAAATCGAGAGCTTTGCCTTTCGGCTCAGCTCTTTCTTCACCACAACGGACCGGTTGCATTATTGCTGCCGCTGCACCTGTCAATCTCACGTTCTATCCTTCCCTCACTCGTGAACAAAACCCCAAGATACTTGAACTCCTCCACCTGAGGTAAGGACTTTCCTCCAACCTGAAGATGGCAAGGCTCCTTTTTCTGGTGGAGCACCATGGCCCTGGACTTTTCATCCCAGCCACTTTACACACGGCAGCAAACAGCCCCAGCGCATGCTAAAGGTCCATGTCCGATGAAGCTAACAGAACAACATCATCGGCAAATAACAAATCCTGTGGTCCCTGAACCATAACGCCTCCTGCGCATAGAAATTATATCCATAAACATTATGAAAGTTAGAGATAGTTTATCCAAAAAATGAAAATTACCTCATTTACTCTCCCTCATGTTGTTTTAAACCTTTGTTTGTTTCTTTCTTCTGTTGAACACAAAAGAAGGTATTTTTAAAAATGCTGGTTGTTGGCACCCATCAACATACATGATGGTGAATAAAATTACCATGGGAGTCAATGGTTGCTACCTACTATCATTTTTTAAAATATCTTCTTCTGTGTTCAACAGATGAAAGAAACTCACATCAGTTCTGAACAAGGATGAGTAAATGACAGAATATTTATGTTTGAGTGAACCGTTTCTTTAAGCCTACACTAGGATAAATCCACCTCCAAAGGGCACTTAAAGGGGAAATGAAGCACTCAGTCAAGTTTATATTATTTTGTACATTGGATTCCACTATAATGAAAATATATTTTAAAAACTCTATTAATGTAACCATTTAGAAGAAAACAGCATGTTTAACTCTAGATTTTAGACCTAGGGCGCCGCCATCTTGGAATGTCGTTGTGTCTGACGTGACGAGGTTGGTTCCGTTCTCTCAGCCGTACAGATACAGTGGAAGTAAATGAGACTGTAAAGCCTAATTTAACCCAATGCGTGAAGTTGTGGACGTGGAGCTGGTGCAAATACAAGCATCACATGTGTGTCTAATATAAAAGCACATATATTTATTATATTTTTATTTTTCCCCCTTTTAATTACCGATCATTTGATGAGCTTTGATCCACTCTCTGTATTACGCCTGACTGCCTGTCTGGGTTTCAACCATGATTGTAACGGACTGAACACGGAGACTGAACAGCCTCATTTAACCCATTGCATGAAGTTGTGGGCGCAGAGCTGGTGCAAACACAAGTATTTAAGTGTCTTAAGTTATGTATTTTTCTTTTGCTAATACATTGCGTTTGATGCGCTTTGGTCCACTCTCTGTCACGCTGGTGCAGTGCTGTCTGATGAGGGGATTTACATTCAGACTAATGATTAAAATCACACGACTTCAGGCTTTACTAAGTCACGTCTGTGTGGATAATGTCAAGACATATTTCCTTTTCAAGTCGATCTCTCAACATGTATGAAGGATAAAAACCTGCCATAAGAAACACCGAACACGAAAAGAGGTGAGGGTGAGGGCCTATAGCGGTGAAAAGTGAAAGTACCCGCCCCCATTGCGTCAGTGATGTTTCAACCAGGTCCAGTGGTGATGTAATGGGGTGAGTATTTTTACACCTTTTTTCGCGTTCAACCTAAACTAAGATCGGCGAGTTTTTCACATCGCGGGTTTTTATACGCAGCTGTCAATCAATTCGGTGGGCGGGGGGACCGCACTCCTACGTCAAGTTGCGGTCGATCTCAAAACCGCTCCAATTGGTCCACTGTTTTTATGCTGTTAAATTGAAAAAAAAAAAAGGACTGGGTGTGTTTATATCACCCCAAAATGACCGTCTATACACTATAACTACACATATGACTGTCCAAACAGCTTAAAAAGTAGACTTTTCATCAAAGGTGCCCTTTAAGATTTTTAAGGCTGAGGCATGTATTTCCTAGGAGTCTGTGTTGGTTAGGGAAGATGAAACTAATTTCTGGGGTTTAATCTACAGAAAATGCATCATCCATGCACCAGTCATTTGCAGAATCATCACTAAACTAAATGTGCTCAAGCAGCTCAGTTTAGTAAATTTAAGTTATGGAACTATTATTCATTACATTTCAAAAATGTATGTAAATGAGGCTCATTATGCAAAGTTTTTCTGCATTTGTAAAACTCAGCATTATTTGTCTGAAGCAATTAACGTGTGTGGAAAACAAGTGGTTAACTAAATGTGCATGGCAAATTAGTTTAAATGAATCTTTAGTTAAAAAAGTGCTTGGGGAAAAAGCATTAGCATGATGAGATTTAACTCACCGCCAGCGGCAGTGACCAAATGTACAGCAGCTTGGCTAACTGTGGATTTAATGGCTGCTGTGTGTTTAGCTTTACACTCGCCTCAGCCACAGACGGCACACCCACAGAACGCCTACAGTCCATTCACACACACCGCCTCATGCATATTGCACAAATGCTGGCACGCGCTGCCTGATATTCCTATTCCAATCAGATTGGCAGTTCTCGTCTAATTGACTGGATTTATGCAGTTTACAAATGTCACGATGCAGAGGAGTCCAGGAAGCACTGCTCTGTTTTTGAAGAAACCAGGCTATACTACTACAGTACAGCACTTGACAACAGTGCAAGGTTTACGCTGTCAAATCTTTGAAGAAATAACATTTGAAATATAATTCTCAGAGAGCTTAGAGAACAAAATATCCCTGGGCACGCTTGTAGTTTCAGCTTTTGTTCTTATAATGATATATGTTCATGCTTGCTTAACCTAAAGTATACTCTCAAATCTAAATATTTTCTGCTTTTTGTTTTTTTGCTTGATTTGTTTTTCTTCTTCAAATCTTCAAATTAAGTTTGTCCACATACATAGATAATATACACTCAAATAAATGACATTTGCTGTTTGTTCAGGCGTCATGGTGGGGAAGTGAATAGCACAATCAAACACAAAAGCACAAACAGTTGGCATTTCTGTGGGGAGTTTGCATGTTCTCCATTCTTGTGGGTTTCCCCCACAGTCCAAAGACATGCACTATAGGTGAATTGAGCTAAACTGACCCTAGTGTATGTTTGTGAATGCAGGAGTGTATGGGTGATTCCCAGGGTTGGGTTGCAGCTAGGAGGGCATCCGCTACGTAAAACGTGCTGGATAAGTTGTCGGATCATTCTGCTGTGGCAACCCCTGATTAATTAAGGAAATATGAATGAATGAATAAATGTTGTTTGTTCAAGCTACTTATTTAAAATGAGCTGAAACAGCACAATCATTAAGGTTTGTGTGACAACTAAATTGTTTTATGTTCAAACTGCTTAAATTTGTTAAAATGAATAAGTCCTTCATGTTGTCCCAACAGAAATTGGTTGTGTGCAACCCAGAATTTTTTACAGTGTAAGTGAACCAAATGAACCAAAAGCCAAAGATTACCATACTGTATACTGCCATATAGTGCCAAACATGGGTTAAAAACTGTCCTTATCCACTACTGTGATTAATAAATTACAATTGTTTCATAATTATCAAAATATGGAAGTGTAGGAATTTTTCTGAGTAATCAAGATTTCTCAACTGTTTACTTCACATCAAAACAGCGTCAGGAAAAATAAAATATTCATTTTCATTTCAAGCAGTCATTATTAATAAACAAACTAAATTAGCCTGGTGTTTTGCCTCAAATTTTAAGCAAACCACATTTTTAACATGAGTGTCTAAATTAGTCCAATGTTGTCATGGCGTTACCTTGAAATGATAAGAAGCTTTTGGCTATCAGTTGCTGATACCTATTTTTACAGCAGGGAAAAGTCACAGGAAACAGCTGTAGTCCAGTACTATACAGAATTGAATATATTCCGATTAACGTAAAAACAGATATTTTGATGAAAGCTGGAAACTGGTAGACTATTTATCCCACTTTGGATATTGATGACTATTAGTTTGTCTGGCTATTGGTGTCTCAAAGTCATTCAGAAATGATTATTAAATGCTGGATTAATGCACATGAAACAGTTTTTTATTACAACAGTGTTGCAAACACATTTTGTACCATTTCAAATATGTATATTTTTGTGCATGCGATATGTTATTAGTGCCCATTCTTTGCTTACCCATAGTGTTTACATGGTCATAATACAACAAGTAATACAACAAGCATTTATAAATAGTTTGGGCTAGCTTTTACAAGGCTTTTGCTTTACAATGCCCTTGATGGGTTAACATTAGCCAGTGGGGGAGTGTCTTTTGTCTCTCAACGTGTGAATTATTCCTGGCCCCTGTCATTCCCATGCATACAGCTGTGCTGACCCAAAACTGACTTTACAAAATGTAAATTACTGAAATGTTTTCTTTGAATGAGAGAACAGAATAATTTTCACATAATTGTAAAGTAAATATTCCATCCTACAAGACTGGTTACTAAAAAGTCTTGTTCAGGCCCATTCAGTGTGGTTTTCTGGACCTTATTTAAGCGACTTTTTTGCCCAAAACTTACTAACCAAGCATATTTTTTTTTCTAAAAAAAACGCAAGCATGTACATCAATGTTTCTCGAATAATATTGTAGCACAGTTTGTGCTGAATACAAAACAAAAAACAAGTTGGCCTATACTGTGTAGTCAGTAGCTGAAGTAAGCACAAATGTCAGGGCATGTCAAAACATCTAAGGAGCCCTAAAATCACCTCAGACCCTAGAGGGTTAACATTCTTCAAAATATCTTCTTTTGTGTTAAACAGAAAAAATAAACTCAAAAAGGTTTAGAACAAGTTGAAGGTGAGTAAATAATTAATTTTATTTTTCAGTGAACTATCCATTTAGAGATTATACCTTAAGATTATTATGTTGATACCAGCTCCTTAAAAAAAACTTCAGATATGATTTTAAGGAGGATTGTAGCTGTATACGATCTTTTTGAAACCCACCTCAATATGGCTGAGGTTTAGTAAATGTAGCTGAGAACACAGTTCGCTGACTGAACTCATGCTGTGCCTTTATAAAGAGCAATGGAAACAGATGCTGGCGTGGAATACTTAAGCTCTGCCGTCAATCAACCTCCCGCTGTCACTGGGCTCTTCTTGAGCTCTGGAGAACCGGATTCAGGCCTCACTCCATCATGTCATGCCAGCCTTCAATCTGACAGGCCTCAGACACAATACTGACATTCTGCGCAGTCTAAAGAGAGGATTGGAGGAATTAACAAAGCTTGTGCGTTACATAAACAGAGATCAGAGAAACGCTGTTGATAAAAGAGTGAGCTAGTGTCCTCGGCACATCACCTTTCAGTTCAATTGCATGGCAAAAGCTTACTCAAGTTGTTGGGGATGAGTATTATGACAATATACACAAACCAGCCACTTTATTAGGTACACCTTTCTACTATCGAGTAGGACTTTTTGCCCCCTTTTGCCGTCGGAACTAACTTAATCCTTCGTAGCTTAGATTCAACAAGCTACTAGAAATATTTCTGAAGTTGCTGCTATGTGCATTAATGAGCAGCAGTGGGGATGAATTAAAAAGTCAATAATTTCATATTATGCTCTATATCATTTATTTCATGCTGTCACAAAACACACTGTTTACAGCAGTGTTTCCCAACCCTGTTCCAGAAGGCACACCAATAGTACATATTTTCAGCCTCTCCCTAATCAAACAGACCTGAATCAACTCATTAGAACATAAGAAGAGACTCCAAAACCTGAAATGAATGGTTCCGATAAGGGAGACATCTAAATTATGTACTGTTGGTGTGTCTCAGGAACAGGGTTGAGAACCACTGGTTTACAGTACTAATTTTATATCATTTGAATGACTGCAATCTTACACACCGCTACATGGATGCAGGCAAAATGTGGTTAAAAGCATGATGAGAAAGTTTCAGGCTTGAAAGTACAATGTTTACATTTTATTTATCAATGTTTTATGTTGGGCCAGTAATAGTTCATTTTTGAAAAGTGTTTAATGTTTAGCATTTTATATACTTTAAAATGTCAAAAAAATAAAAAGAAAGAAAAGAAGTAGTCTTTTCCATGTGGTCAATATATGGAGAGTTCAGTTGCAAAAGCCGCTAAATGACGTCTGAAATTTTCTTCTAAAATTAGAATTTTTTGTGTCCAACATTTTTATTCAATGTTTTTACTTTAAGGGCAATGAGAAGAACCCATTTATTGACATAAAAATAAAACGTCTGAACCCACACACAAAAGTGTGAGAAAAATTATGATTTTAGTTAAAAATTTTACGTGGAATTTAGGCATTTGCATCTGAACTCTTCATATATAGACTATTAATTAATTCAGTTTTTCCGAAAATGAACTATAATGTTATGATTTGAGATGAGATTTCTGTCCTATCACCCAAACATATTCAGCACCATGGACAGCGCTGTTCAAGGAATTTGTCCTGCATGGCTTTCCTGTTTTTATCTGAATTTGCTAACTGTAGCATGCTTTAGTTAATGAGTTAATCTGATAAACTGCTTCTGACACACGTTATTAAATATTTCAATAATATTATCACTGTATATTTCATTATAATGTTTGTGTACAACATACACTCAAAAAATTACATTTGCTGTTTGTTCAAACGACTATTTTAAAATGAGCTGAAACAACACAAGAGATTCTTTTGAGATTTCGTTGGGACAACTTATTTGTTTTATGTTCAATCCTCTTAAATCCTTAAAATTTGTAAAAACTAATAAGTTAACTTAATTCCTTCATGCTGTCCCAACACAAATAGATTGTGTGGAACACAGTGTTTTTACAGTGTGTAAAACATACGCTCAAAATCTAACGTTTGTTCTTTGTTCAAACTACTATTTTAAAATGAGCTGAAATAACACACATTTTTTTGGGATCAACTTAATTGTTTTATGTTCAGTCCACTTAATGTTGTCCCAAAACAAATCGATGATTGTGTGGAACCCAGTGTTTTTTACAATTGGCAGTTAATTTCACTGTGGTGACCCCTGTTAAAGCAGGGAATATGAGAGGGTATGAGAGGGTTTTTATATTTCTCAGTGCATGATTTACTATAGTTTACAATGAAAACATAATGGCACAGTTATTTTCATTTTTGATATCTAATAACATTTCTAATAATACTCTAATGGATTAGAGAGTTGTGATCCAAAGGTTGCAGGTTTGAGTCCTGTCATCGGCAGGAATTGAAGATGGGGGAATAAAATGTAAAAATAAAAATAAATCTAATATTTTTCTTTTTTATATAAATGAACAAATACTGCCCTCAAACCTCTCAAGGGTACTGGCATACTAAAGGATTGCCACATAACTTTGTGTTGCATACTTCAAAAAATATAATACATTTTAGTTAGCATTTTTTTGTTGTTGTTTTTGGCCTCACTGCTATTGGTCATAAATTGGAATAGTTTAGTTGACTTTTTTTATAATTATGCATATAGTTAATTTACTTAATTTGTAAGAAACAGGTTTACTCACTTTTTATAAGTAATGTCAACTAATCAGTTTTTACAGTGTGGCAACAAACCCGGAAGCTATTTGTTACAAATTAAGTAAATTAACTATATGCATAATTATAAAAAAAGTCA
>CAIGQQ010003388.1:2579847-2605229 GCA_903798035.1 Danio albolineatus | reverse complement strand
ATTTAACTGACTATAAGAAACTTATAGTCAAAGTACATGTCAACTTACAGTACACTAACTCTGACCTCAACCCCAATCCTAACCTCAATCTAACAGTCTACTGTAATCTAATGAGAATTAGTTGGCATGTAGATGCAATGTAATTTAAATTCAACAAACGGAACATTACAATAAAGTGTGACCAAATGTTTTCTTAAAACCAGACAATGCTTCTAGATTAAGGATTGTTTTATATGGACTAGCAACAAGACAAAAAAAATCAAAGTAAAACAAGCAGTTTTTGCAGTGTACTGAACTTATATCAATCATATTTACATTCAAAGCTTCTATTAAGATTTTACAATTAAGCTTTAAATGTCTGTCGTTATATTTTATGAATTCATTACCGTAAACATAAGATACTTATTTGTAATGTACAGTGGATTAAAATTGTGTACGAGTTACTTGACCACCCACAAAGGTGCATATATCACTTTGTCCATCAAGTGGCAGTGAAAATGTTGTTTTTGAAAGTTGGAAAGACATGTCAGAAGTAAAGTTGTGGTTCGCTATCAGAAAGCTATGTTTTCGTTAGTGGAAAGTTGCTAGGCAACAGAGGCATGCATAATCAGAGAGAGGAAAAAGTAGCCATCAAAAGGTCAGTTTGACCTTTATAGTCATTTCAGGTAGAGATGCTCTGAACTATTTAGTTATTTTAGTAAAATTACAATGTTAGAATGAAATATACAGGTCAGGAAAAGTCCAATTTCAAAAATGGTCAAAATAGTTCTAGTGTTAAGTACATTGTGCGGTGCTTTCCACAGGTTGGAAATATACTTGCGGTGGTAGCAGGATTGAAACACACCTTTTACACACAGCACATAAATGGTTAGCTACAAGTGACAAACAAAAAATAATGTCATTTTTAACAATAATTGTATTTATAATGACACTTATACACAGTTTTTTTTCCAGTTGGTTAAATAAAAAAAATCCACTAGACCTACAGTATATTTTTTACTTTTATGCTATTCAGTTTTTCTGAGTTGTTTCTAAGAGAATGAACTTATAAGTTGACAGCTCTCGCGCACACAGAACATGCAGTAGCCTACGGAACGGGTAAACAAGGGAAGATCCACTGGTTAATCGATCGCAGATATTTGGTTATTGGATGGATACAAAATAGTTTTAAAAACGGCACCAAATATACTTGGGTGGCCATAATAAAGTGTATGTGTGGTAAGCACTGGTGTGTATTTGTACTTTTTATGTGGATTATAAGGACACTAATTTGCATAATGATATGGGTATGACAATGTTTATGAGGACATGCTGTAGGTCCACGTAATTCGAAATGCTTAAAAATCATGCTTAACATGGCCTTTTAACATTCCTACTTTGAGAAATGTGAGAGTTGGGTTTTGGCAGTGGTGGGAAGAGTACAGAAAAACTAAGATTATTAGGCAATTTCAATCATCATGACGTAAACATGCTTCATCTTCTCATCAGTGGCATACACTTTAAACAGTCTCTGGGTCATTGTGTGTAAAGATTTTGGACGTCTTCTTGAACACTTTTAATGCTTCCAACTGGTTTGCTGCATTTATAAAGTGCCCATGTCTTCATGTTGTTCGCTATGATGCGATTTACTATTCTATGTGTGGACATGAATTACAGGACTGATTTTTGTACTCAGCTAATCCCCATAGACAAGAAAAAATAAAGTAGCGACTGCAGGTTGAAGGAAAGTAGTAGAGTAGAAGTAGCGATACAGCACTAAAGATGTACTCAAGGGCCATTAATAAAGCCTGTGTGTGGGAAGCACTGGTGTGTGTGTATGTGTACTTTTTATGTGGATTACAAGGACACAAATTTGTATAATGACATGTGTATGACAATGTTTATGAGGACATGCCGTAGGTCCACGCAATTCTAAATGCTTAAATCATTCTTAACATGGTCTTTTAACATTCCTAATTTGACAAATGTGAGAGTTGGGTTTTGGCAGTGGTGGAACGAGTACAGAAAAATTTTAATTATTTGGCAATTTCAATCATCATAAAGTAAACATCCTTCATCTTCTCATTAGTGGCATACACTTTAAACAGTCTCTGAGTCATTTTGTGTAAAGATTTTGGACATCTTCTTGGACACTTTTAATGCTTTCAACTAGGGCTGTGCAACATGGACAAAATAATCATATTGCGATTTTTGGAACAAATATTACGATTTTATTAGCGATTTTGGCAACTGTTTTCAGTGCACAGGAAGTGCATAACAAAACATTTCACAATGAAATAACATAGTATTAAGTCTAATAAATAAAACTTTAGTAAAATTGTCTTTAAAACAGACAACATAAAATAAATTAAGGTTAACTAACTTCAACTCAAGTTAAACACATACTCTACACAGTAGCACTAACTGCTTGATAAACAATACTGTAATAAATTGTCTTAAAAACAGACATGAAAAAATAAAGATGAACTAACCTCAATTCCAGTCAGAACAATAAATAAAAACTAACTTAAATCAAAACCACCTATTCGGTTCTCCCGCGCAACTTTATCGTGCGTGGAGTGAGCTCTGATTGGTTAATATCTTTCTCCCGCTCAGCTTAGCTGTAATTGCCCGGTGTGGTTAACATAATAAAATAATGCGCACAAGAACATATTCTGAATAAAAATCTTAATAAATTGATCAATAAAATTGCAGCCTTACACAATTTAGAAATTGCATGTGCTTAAATCGCGATTTTTTTTTTTGTGATTGCGATTAATTGCACAGCCCTACTTCCAACTGGTTTGCTGCATTTATAAAGTGCCCATGTCTTCAGGTTGTTCGCTATGATGCGATTTACTATTCTATGTGCAATTTCATTTTGTACTTGATTTTGCAATTGTACTCAGCCAATCCCCATAGACAAGAAAAAATAGTGACTGCAGGTTGACTGCAGTGACTGCTGAAGTACTGATACTTCACTAAAAATGTACTCAAGGGAAAGTAAAAGTCCACATTTTAAAAAAACACCAAGCAAATTACGATTCCTGAAAAAAAACTACTCAATTACAGTTGTTTGAGTATTTGTATTTTTTTTAACTTTACACCACTGGTTTTGGGGTAGAGTTACAGTATATAAGCTGTATTTAGAGCATAAAACACATTACATCTATGGAGAGTCCTCAAAAACCACATATACAAGTGTGTGTCAGTCAATATTTGGGAAAATAATAAACACCTTCTGAATCTGTTAGATGAAGTCAAACCAATTGACAGAAAGCACAATTTGCAGGCAAAAATTCAACTGTAATCTGTTAAAGTTGGTGGTTCATTCCGCCGTGGTGACCCCAGATTAATAAAGGCACTAAAGAGAATTTTTTGTTTAGTTTATTTGTTTACAGGGTCAATGCACATTAATAAACATTACTGTCAAATGTGCCAGAATTAGCCAAGAATGGCTATTTTTCATCTGTAGACCCCTAACAGAATGTTAAAAAAGTCACACCTAAAATAGAAGCATACACAGCATAATAACATAGAATACATTATCATATAAAAAATACAGTAAAAAGAGTAAGAAACAGATTAATGGCAGCAGAAGAAGACAAAAGCCACGAATAAACACAAATAACTGTCAAGAAATGCAGTACTAATGCTGACAATGCTGATTTGTCAATAACCAATTTTTAACATGAAAGTGAAAAGAATGAAAAGTAAGTGATCTTCTAATTGTTGGTAGGATGGAGTTCCATTCCCTAGCAGCTTTCACTGAATATACAGACTGACTGGATTTACTTTTTTTTGAGAGAAATAATGCAATCCCCTCTTAAATGAATGAATGTATGAATGAATGTAATCTGTTCACCAAACACGTAACTTCAACTAAATATTTTCTCGTCTCTGCATTGCTTGGCTACGTTTGTCAAGAGTTTGATGTGACACTTGCAGCTTAAACCGAAACGAAGCATTAAACTAGATAAATGGATACTTAATTGAACCCCCAGGCAGCAAATTAACATGCTACTTTTTTTAATCAAATGATATTCATTCTCATTATTTGTTTTGCCCGTGGTGTCGACCCTCTGATGCGTTAGCCAGTGTACGCATTCAAAAGTGGTACATCAAGTTTTATTTGACTGTCTTCTTCCTCCTCCAACTTTTTTCTTTCTCTCTCCCAGTCAATTTTTCTGTTTGAATGACATGTTTTATGTAAATTATGGATATTAGACAGGGACAGTTCACCCTAAAAAAAATGAACATTTACTCTACATTTATTCACCCTCAAGTAGTTCTTAATATTAATGAGTTTTGGTTTTCTATTGAACACAAAAGAAGATATTTTGAAAAATGTTTGGCCATTGGCTTCCATAGTAGGACAATAAACTACTATTGAAGTCAATGGTTACCACTTTCCAACATTTTTCAAATGATCTTCTTTTGAGCTCAACAGAAACAAGTGGAGGTCATTTCAGATGAACTCTCCCTTTAAATACAGCTCTTCAATTGCGAAGTTAGAATAAAGCATTTATCCAAAGAGCTTGAACGCCTGCGAAGATAAAATTGTGGGTTTATCTATCAGCGTTTACATGTTTTTGTTTTCTGTGATGCACCTCTGAACACTCCATCACTTCATGACAGCTAAATTTAGGGTTGCGTTGTCTATAAAAGTGAGTCATTCAGATCTATATTTATAAAACAAACGTTCTAGATTTCCAGAAACCAGCGGACACGTATGTTTTGAACTCGTGGCTCAAACCCCCTGGGTGCTTGCTTTTCCCCTTTCCTCTTCCACATGCCGTTTTCTTTCCCATCATGCTTTTTTTGTGTTGTCTTATATCTGTATGAAAGCTTTATTTTGTGTCAACGTTGTTTTCTTCTGCTCTTTTGTTTTCCATCTATTCTTTCTTTCATGCACACATCTGTGTCTCTGCATGGCTTGGTCTGCATGCTGTAAACTTTAATGGTGATGGCGTGTAGCTTCCTGTTCCCAGATACAAGAAGGTAAGTTACTCTTTATTCACTGCTTTACTGCTGAATTTCTTCTGTCTGACCTGTCCATCTTCAGTCGATTCATCCCAGTATCAGGGATTTACTGTGATATCTAAGCCACTACTCAGTTGAACTGAGAAAATATGGGATATGACCCCTTTTTAGTCATGTAATACATTAAAGTGATGTTTTTAAAGTAAAATCATGGTGTACACAGCACTCTCTGGACAAGCTGCATCACAGACATCATCTTAACAATTTATAAAAAATGAATCACTTTCTGGCCATCTGATATTCGCCATGGTTATGTATATTGCAATCATAATTTTCGAAAGTATTTCAGCAGCTGGAAATATTCCTCAGAGATTTTGGTCCTTATTGACATGATAGCATCGCACAGTTGCTTCAGATTTATTAGCTACACATCCATGATGCGAATCTCCCATTCCACCACATCCCAAAGGTGCTCTATTGGATTGAGCTCTGGTGACTGTGGGGGCCATTTGAGTACAGTGAACTCATTGTCATGTTCAAGAAGCCAGTCTGAGATGGTTCACACTTTATGACACGGCAGGTTATCCTGCTGGAAGTAGCCATCAGAAGATGCGTACAGTGTGATCAGCAACATTACTCAGGTAGGCTGTGGCATTACCACAATGCTCATATGGTACTAACGGGCGCAAAGTGTGCCTAGAAAATATCCCCCACACCATTACCACCAGCCTAAACCATTGATACAAGGCAGGATGGATCCATGCTTTCATGTTGTTTTACATCAAATTTTGACCCTACCGTCCGAATGTCACAGCAGAAATCGAGACTCAGCAGACCAGGCCATGTTTTTCCAATGATCTATTGTCCAATTTTGGTCAGCCTTTGCGAATTGTTGTTTCCTGTTCTTAGCTGACAGGAGTGGCACCCGGTGTGGTCTTCTGCTGCTGTAGCCCATCCGCCTCAAGGTTGGATGTGTTGTGCGTTCAGAGATGCTCTTCTGCATACCTCGGTTGTAACGGGTGGTTCTTTGAGTTACTGTTGCCTTTCTATCAGCTGGAACCAGTCTGGCCATTCTCATCTGACCTCTGGCATCAACAAGGCATTTGCGCCCACAGAACTGCCGCTGACTGGATATTTTCTCTTTTTCAGACAATTCTCTGTAAACCCTAGAGATGGTTGTGCATAAAATTCCCAGTAGGTCAGCAGTTTCTGAAATACTCAGGCCAGCCTGTCTTGTACCAGCAACAATGCTATATTAAAAGTCACTTAAATCACCTTTTTCCCTATTCTGATGCTCGTTCGGAACAGCAGCAGATCGTCTTGACCATGTCTACATGCCTAAATGCGTTGAGTTGCTGGCATGTGATTGACTCATTAGAAATTTGTGTTAACAATCAGTCAGACAGGTGTACCTAATTATTTGGCCGGTTACTGTATGTCATTATATTGTTATATCAGCCTGTATGCATTATTAATAATAGAAAAAAAAATGTAATAAAAATAAAACATCAGTTCTGTGAAATATCACACTCGCTGGCATCCGTTTGTCCTCTACTGTTGGCATCTTTCCTTTTTGTTGGCTCGCTCATTGTTCCACCGACAAGGCAGATTAATTTCAATTAAGATAAAGTGCTTGCCCATGTGTAGATGTAAGAATAATCTTTATTAATAGCCTTTTATTAAGTGTCTATGATGAATAATTAATCTCAGTCTGGTTGATTTCTGTTAGTATGTAAAGCTACATTTGTCTCCTGAATGGTCATTTCTCTGAGTAAAATACAGAAACTGTGTGAGCGTGTCTGTCAGTCATTTCAGATGTGAGTGGGTGTGTGTTTATATGCATATGCTCTTCAGTACAGCCGGGTCTCGCCCCCATACATACATTCATGACTGAAGAATGGCATGAATTCATTGCTTTCGCACCCTTGTGGCTAATAATTTATCTCTGTGTCTGACACGGAGCAAAGCAGCTGTCTGTGCGCAACCATAAATCATGTGGAAAGAGAATAAAAGTGTGTGTGGGTGTGCGTGCAGTTCAGGTATTCCTTACACTGTGATAGCAAAATGTCCCAATAAGGAGAGTAATACCCTGATTTGATGAAGAGTGCAAGGTTTTTGTGAGGGTCGTGTTCATAAGTTAGATTATAGGGAAGAATATATTGTTTATTGAATGTAAAATCATTGTGTCTATGGAAAGTCCAACTCTTGTGTGTGTGTACTTCTGTTAATATGCATTAACCATGACAGTGATTCAATGCCCTTGATCATGACTTCAGATGCGTCATCTAGATCAGTGTGGTCATGTCTAGATCTGCCACTGGCTGTTTTTACACAACTATAGATTCATGAGCTTAGTTTATTACACTTGTTCACATACAGTATATTAAACATAAAATCCTCCATTTGTTTCTGTAAATAGAATTACATTATTTATATGTGGAAAAATCTGGGGAATCTTTCAGGTTTTTTTATAGTGTTTGATTAATATTCTTCAAAAGAACAGCATTTCATTGTTTTGAGGGAGTTCTTGAACTATATGTGCCTTTACTGTAACTTCTGATTAATGTTGTGCACTCTTGATAAATACAAGAAATTCATTTCTTCATACCAAAAGCATACACATTTTGAACAGTAGTGAAGAATAACTAGTTGTCATAGTCCACAACTTAAAAATGTACATAATTTTGCTATAACAATAACAATTTGCTAATAATAATATTCATTCATTTATTTTCCTTGGGCTTAGTCCCTGATTAATCACAGCTGAATGAACCACCAACTACTCTGGCATAGTAGTGGCGGATGCCATTCCAGCCTGTGAAAATAATAATGATGTACTATAATAATACATAATAATAATATATTTCACAGTACTGGGAAAATAATAACAATAATAGTAGGAGTAGTAGGAGTAGTAATAATACATATAATATTCATTCATTCATTTTCTTTTCGGCTTGGTCCCTTTATTAATCAGGGGTCGCCACAGCAGAATTAACCGCCTAAACCAGGCTGATCTCACGAGAAAACATAAGTATTTTACGTTTTGGCAGTTTAGTGGCTAATTCGTATGAATTCGTACGAGTTCAGTAGTATGAAAATGTACGATTTAATAAAGGAGGCGTGGCACCCAACCCCACCCTTAAACACAATGATTTGGTTGATGAGCAAATCGTACTGAATTGTATGAATTACATCGTACGAATTCATACGAATTAGCCACTAAATAAAAAGTTACGAATTGCCATGAGATAGCTTGGCCTGAACTTATCCAGCATTCTGTATGTTTTACACAGCGGATGCCCTTACAGCCACAACCCAACACTCTTGAAACATCCATACACTCTTGCATTTACACACTTACACTACGGCCAATTTTTAGCTTAATCAATTCACCTATACTGCATGTCTTTGCAATGTGGGGGAAACCAGAGCGCCCGGAAGAAACCCATGCAAACACGGGGAGAACATGCAAACTCCATAGAGAAATACCAACTGCACCAGCTGAGGCTTGAACCAGTGACCTTCTTACTGTGAGGCAATCATGTTACCCACTGCGCCACCGTGAGGCCCGACATATAATAATATATTGTATTATTATTAGAAGTAGTAGTAGTAGTATTGGTACTAGACCATAGTGTGTTTAGACCAAAGCTGTGTCAGAAATTGCCTACTACTCAGTAGTTACTGCAATTAAATTGAAACGTACTACTCTGCCATTACCAAAGTATGTTCAATACAATATGAATGTCAGTAGTATGAATGGAACTCAGACGTACTACATCCACCACTTTGTCATCATAACATGACCTACCCATGTCAATTGCGTCGCTTCACTCCCATTCATGGATACAGTACATCACAGTACATCATGGGGTGACGTAGCATCCATCTGATGCGCACTTCAGAATCTCAACGGAAGTAGTAAGTCATCCAGGTACTTCTTACATAAATAATTTTTATATTCTATGAATTTGGACATACTACTCTACTTGCACACTGTTTTTAGTGTACTATATAGTATGGAAGTATGCAGTTTCGGATGCAGCCAGGGCCGGATTAACCAATGGGCATTATGGGCACAGGCCCAGGGACCCATGCACACCTGGGGCCCTTGCGAGAGGCGATCCAAACTCTGTCCTGGAGGGCCGGTGTCCTGCAAAGTTTAGTTCCATCCCCAATCAGAAACACCTGGGCTAGCTAATCATGCTCTTACTAGGCTTTCTAGAAACATCCTTGCAGGTGTGTTGAGTCAAGTTGGCGCTTAAATCTGCAGGACACCGGCCCTCCAGGAACGAGTTTGGACATGCCTGGTTTAGGCTAACTGCAAATAGCGCACCTCGTTGGAATTAGCTAGTTGACAGATCCCGCCCATCACTGTTTGATTGACAGAGACAACATAACTAAAGAGCGCAACTGACAGCAGCGTGAGTGGCGTTGCTCGTGAAGCATATGGCAATATGTTTTGACGCGGTCGATCATGAAATCGGTTTGAATCCAGCATCTGACGAACACGTTCTTCTTTTCCCCCCACTACATATCAGATTTTGCCTACTCTTCATCACGAGGAAGACAAGTAGGAATCATTAATAAGGTGTTATATCCAAATCATATGCATTGTAAGTTGAAATTATACATTAAAAATACCCTTAAATATACATTTTTAGTACTGCTTCGGTGAACTTGAACAGGTATATTAAAATCCATTTATTTTCACGAGTTTTATTAGTATTTTTTTTGTCAGTGTGCTTTAAATGCTTTAAAATTAAGTTAAATCTTTGTAGACTACAAATATATGTCATTTATTTAAAAAATGTGGGCAATAAATTATAGATTAATTTTAATAAAAATATATTATATTAATCATTTTTTTAATTTAACTATAGGGGTGCGGCCAGGTAGAGGGCCCTACAAGACACTGTGCCCAGGGGCCTCTGATATCTTAATCCGGGCCTGGAAGCAGCACATGACTTTGGAAATAGACTTAGACAAAATCTTTTCTATCCACACTATTACAATAATGTTACTAGAATATTATTGTAAACATGGAAGAGTAAGGCGCCACGGTGGCGTAGTGAGTAGCACGTTTGCCTCACAGCAAGAAGGTCGCTGGTTCGAGCTTCGGCTGGGTCAGTTGGCATTTCTGTGTGAAGTTGGCATGTTCTCCCTGTGGTTGCGTGGGTTTCCTCCGGGTGCTCCGGTTTCCCCCACAATTCCAAAGATATGTGGTACAAGTGAATTGGGTAAGCAAAATTGTCCGTAGTGGATGTGTGTGAATGAGAATGTATGGATGTTTCCCAGAGATGTGTTGTGGCTGGAAGGGCATCCGCTGGGTAAAACTAATGCTGGATAAATTGGCGTATCATTCCGCTGTGGCGACCCCGGATTATTAAAGGGACTAAGCCGACACGAAAATGAATGAATGAATGAATGAATGAATGGAAGAGTATGTAACAAATATTTATTCAAATTTGATTTGCTTAAAGTGGTTAATTCATTCAGTAATAAAAGAATAAAAACTTACAAAGCAATTAGCTATTTATGTATAAATACTAAAATTGTAATTCTCCTAATTTTAACTCTTTATTGAATGAAATTGAATGACATTTTATTGAAATATAAAATCATTGTCATGTTTATATTCGTGAAAACAGTTCTCTTGCTTTTGTGATTTTGCTAAATTACAGTGTATACTTTATTGCAATAATATTGTCCATTTGAATTAGGAACACTGTAAAAAATGCTGGGTTTCAGCAATTTTTACAAATTTAAGTGGATTGAACATAACACGATTCATTTGTCCCCCAAAAAACCTTTAGAATTGTGTTAGTTTTCAATAAGTAGTTTGAACAAGCAGCAAAAGTCATTTCTTGACTGAATAATATGAATTCATTAGGCAATGTCACACACTTAAGGCTACTAATTTATCTTTGAGGCTGACATGGGGCACTGCAGCCATCTGTGTGCTATCATAAATCAGGTAGAAAGAGTATGAAAATGTGTGTGTGGTTCATGTATTCCCCACAGTGTGATGACAACATTTTCCCATAAGGATAGTAAATCTAAATCTGATTCCCATCCACACCCTAACCGATGCGTTTTAAATCACCACACCGATGTTAGGTTCTCATTAAACATTCTGCTTATTGAGATGTTACTCTTACATTTATTCTCACTTCCTCACTCCGTGTGTTTTTCAATCCCACCTCCAGCTTGTACTAATGTTTATGCGTAAAGCATTACGAACACATGGCAATGAACTGTGTGGCTCAATGGTGTTTGGACGGCGTTCAGTTCTCACCCATTGAGAGTCATCTGTGCTGGAACCTCCATCTGTTCTCCTGAAACACACTTGATTTCGACCAGCCCTTTCCTTTACACAGAATTTCCCCCCACTTTCATTTTTAAGAGCAATAGGATGTTTATCCGGAAGAATAAAGAGTCGTAATTTGGCAGATGAAACAGATCTGACTAGTTAGCGCTTGACGGGGAGACGGGAAGGGAACTGTGGTTGTTTGGCAGCAGTAAGTAAAGCGGTATGAATGAGTGGGCTTTCATACATACGCACTTGCTGATGCAAGCCGCCCATCTCCTTTCACACTGGTCATTTTTCCAGCGTCTCCATAATTATGATCAACCATCCATTCACAGGCAACACTGTAATCGGACGCCCTATAACGCATTTATTGTTGGCTGCGTGCTCAGGAGAGGTTTGTCTGTTTTACACTTATTCTGAATAGTCGAGGTCAGCGCTGCAAACGCTCATTAAGCTTACGCCCACCCGGTTCCAGACAGACCTTTGATGAAGAGTTTAGTTCCTCTGTATTCAACGCATCCTTTAGAATGGGGCGTTTCAGCATTGCGCCATATTAAATCACGCAGGAGCCGTTTTTCTTTATCGATCTGCTCAGGCGGGCTGGAGTTTACAACACACCGATATGTCACGCAGCACTGAAACGCAAAACAAATCCTGAATTAGGCCTGACTCAACACTGATAACTCGGATCTCGAAACTGTGTTTGTAATGGAAACGTTTTTAGCTGTATTGGAATTGGATTTATGGCAGCGGGGAGATGGGAAAGCATAAACGTATGGTGAAAGCGAGCTTTATTTTGTGCTTGTCTTTATTTCTGTTGCATCAGTCCTCTTGTATGGTGGAGTGGACCTCAGATGCAGCACCTTCAAAGAGAACATCTGCAGTCTCCGCACACACACACCGACAGCCTCACAAACACAATCACATAGAGCCGAGCGGACCTGTGGATCTTTGAAAACTGCTTTGTAGCTTGGATGAGACCGGTGCTCATGGGTTGTCCTGTTATAGGTCAGAAATAGGAACAGATAACTCGGAACAGTACAATTTTTTGGATGATAGAAACACTTAATTCTTCGCTAGGTTGACTTCTCAGCAGGCACGTGGGGGCTTTGGGTGCTTGAGCCCCTGCCCTTTTTTCTCCTGGAGAGAAAATGCCCTTTTTTCTGGGGATAATATATTTTTTTAAATACTAATAATAATATAATATATGTATAAGTTGATGCGTGTTCTATTTGAGGACAACTTTCCCTGTCAATAAAAAAACTGAACTTTAAAGTTTATCTTGGTTTCAGTCTACCCACACCAAGCGGGCCTCAAACCGGCCATTTGAAAAGAAAAACCACATGTTAGGCAAACGCTCTACTGAGGACGCTATTGTTACATTGTTACTCCGCCTTCAAATATAAGATGTCAACAGAGGAGCAACGTCTGTCAGCGCTTTAGCCAGTTTATGCACTGCACACGGACTGCATCTGGGCCATAGCTTAACAGTCTGGCCTATACACACACTGCAGACGGACTGTGCGTATAACAGGTGTTACTAGCTGACCTCCGTAATGGCAGTCTATGATCGACAGAACCGCCGATGTAAATTCATCCGTCATCATCTATATTAAATGGAGGTGAGTAACGGTTAACAATAGACTACCCGAGGCTCAAATTTAACGTCAGCTATTTATCAAAAGCAGTTCAAAAGCAAATAGGCTAGTTTTGTCTTGCTAACATCCTCCTGATTAACAACCATGTAATAAGTTAGCTAAAGTTTAGCCCGGGCAATATCACAGGCATTCTGGCTATTAGCTGAGGCTAATGTAATGGAGAAATGGCAGCTGATAGTGAAAATATCCCCCTCTCGTTTTATTCAGAATATATCTTGTTAATTGAAGCTATAAAAACATGTACATATAGGCTAGCTATGTGGCTATCACTGTGTCCTACATTCTTCACAATATTTTATTTTGTTCAACAGAAAAAAGAAAACTCAAACAAAAATAATAGATTGAAGAGGGATAGTTCACCCAAAAATATCATTTACTCACCCTCAAGTGGTTCCAAATCTTTATTTCTTTATGTTGTTGAACACTAAAGAATTACAGATTAAAGCAGATATTTTAAAGAAATATGTAAACCTGAAATCACTGATACCAAATACCATGAAAACAAATATCATGAAAGTCAATGCTTACAGGTTTTCTGCTTCCTTCAAAATATTATTGTGTGTGTTAAACAGAAGAAAAAAGTCAAATAGGTTTGGAACAAGTACAAGGGGAGTAAATGATGACAGAATGTTCAGTTTTTAATGAACTGTCCTTTTAAGGGTGATTATATGGTCAATTTAGGGTGAAATATCCTTTAATATATTTTATTTATTAAAGTACAATAATTATTATTATTATTTAATAAAAAGTGCCCTTTTTTCCACTTGAGCCCCTAACCCTTAAAAGGTCTCTGCAAGTCCCTGCTTCTCAGTCAGTGTAAACCTGGAGTCTGGATTCTAGTATTTATTAATGTTTAAATTGAATTCATTGCGGCTTTTCACACTTGCAATAATTAACCCTGGGTCATTCCAAAAGCTAGCTTTAGAACAACAATAACGACAAATTCCCTGTTGAAGTCCAGAAAGTCCATTCTAGTGACCCGTTAGGGATACTATTTGCATGATTTACCTGACTGTACAACCGCCTCTAGTTTTTGAGTTCCTAGCAAAGCTGCAAACTAATAGTTCTAGGAACTAGCCACCAGGCTGAACCTTCGATAACTTTTCCACTCAAGCCTTTTTGTTGGTTGGCATTTGCACCTTCACTAGAAATTCTAGCATATACCAGCTGACAGCAACATCAAAGTGCACCATTCAACAAAATCAACTACTAGAGATGATGTACACTCAGATAAATCATGCAAATAATGCCTCTTATGGGCCACAATAGCTTCTGGCTGTACCTTACTTACTCAATGGTAAATTGTAGCGCACAGGTGTTTCCCTTTTAAGATAGATGGAGCACAAAGGTGTAACTTTAAAGGTTCTGCTCCAGTGACCTGTGCATAACACCCATGTTAGGGTTAGCATAAAGGAATTAAAAGATCTGAGTTATACGAACTAGCAACTTTAAGTGTAAAATTTTGTTATCGAAGTAGCTAGTTCCTATAACTAAGTTCATACAACACCTAACATGGGTGTTATGCACAGTTTTAAAAGCTTTGTTGATAAAGTTCATTCTGTAGTCATTCAGTTGTGTAGGTTAATCTTGGATACGGTTTAACTGGTCACTAGAGCAGAACTTTTAAAGGGAAAACTCCATTTACCCCTAATGCTGAGTTCAGACTGCACGATTTTCTGAGTAGTGGCGTCACAGATGTTTTCACACTGCATGACTATCTGGGGTAGCATTCAGTCACTGCTGTTTACACTGTAGGATGGATTGGTGACAGGGGGTTTCACATTGCATGGCTTTATAATAGGAAGAATCACAGACAACTTTGTCGCGGTCCACAAACTACATCTCACAACCAAACACACATGAGAAATGGCATGAAAACAATGCGAGGTCACGTAGAATATATTTTGTTATTAACTACATAATGAGAAAGAAGCCTTTAGTGGGGTAGAAATGTACTTATTTTGCTCACCTGTTTTTTGAGGGAAATGAGCAATTTCTCTTAAACTTTTTCTTTTTTGACCCAGTTGTGGTATTGCTCAGATGGCACGTCAAATAGACACAAGTGCTCCTGACAAATTTCCACTAGTTGTTCCTTTATTTCTTGAGTCGAAATAGACCGAAAATAAGCCCTTTTAACTTCTCCCCCAACCTCTCTTTGGCCTGCGTATACCCATACTACTGGATGCTGTTGTCTCATTGGCAGTAGGTAATCGCCGATGTTATTTTCAATCAGAACACATTTCACATGGCCCGATATTTGACTGGTGTCTGCGACTCATCAGCGATTCTCTCAGATGGCTTTG
Organism: Danio albolineatus; assembly: GCA_903798035.1. Classification (NCBI taxonomy): domain Eukaryota; kingdom Metazoa; phylum Chordata; class Actinopteri; order Cypriniformes; family Danionidae; genus Danio; species Danio albolineatus. The sequence continues at coordinate 2,589,990 of CAIGQQ010003388.1, read as the reverse complement.
ATAGTTCACACTGTGTGATTGTTACGTGAACGACCACCGATTTGCCTGTGATTTCAGCCATTTGTCCGTGATTTCTTAAAATCTGTTTGCGAGTCAAAATTGGGGCTAAAATCATGCAGTCTGAACTCTGCATAAAAGGTAAACATGTGTGACTTAGATTAATAAGGCTCTACTATTTACCATTTTTGGACGGAGTAAGATACAGCCATGTGTCAAACTATTGTGGCCCCTAAGGGACATTATTTGCATGATTTATCTAAGTGGACGTCATCTCTAGTTGTTGGTTTTGTTGAATGGTATGTTATGTTAGAGTTCCTACTAGTGAAGGTGCAAATACTAACTGACAAAATGGGTTATAATAGAATATAACTATTAATTATAGTTCCTAAAATTACCTAGTGTGAATGCCTCTATTATTTTGTGAGTCCAAGAAGGGAGCACAGAAACACTGGACTGATAAGACCGGATTAGTTAAGTATGCAAGCATGATGCTGCAGACAGGGAAATTCCCTGGTCCAATGAGGATATCGAATCCTCCTTGTATTTGGACAGTTTTCTCCTTGGTGCAATTTATTTGCTCTTTTGGGACTTTTTATAAGAGATTAATAAATAATAAATGTCTCTCCAAGGCCTGACACAACACACCCACTGCATCTTGCTCATTCTACCACACATACTAACACTCTTTCATGTCTGAAAAGGACAATTTGACTTTTTATCAATAGTGTGATGCATCTTAGGGCAATAATGCCAGCAATAGGCATATATATAAACAATAACATTTCTATTTAATAACAATTCACACCATTAACAACCAGTTTTTAGTACTATTATGAAGTGTTATGATCTTATGTTACATCCCATATCCTACTCGATACCGAAACCCAACTACTACCTTTCTAACTATTAATAAACAACTAGTTAATAATTTATTTAGCTAAAAGTCTTGGTCAATGGTGTGTTAATAGCGTGAATTGTACATTAAAATAAAGTGTGACCATATGAACTACTGTTGTCCAGGGGGTATTGGAAGAAATCCAACCCATTTTATTCTGCATCTGTTTTAGTTGTGCATAAGGTGCATTTCACAAAGCAGCAGTATAAAAAAACTTGACATTTTCCCAAAACTATTTGTCTTAAAAATGCTACTTTTTACAGTACACTAGTATTTCAGTCTCCATTTTTAGTCATATTTCTTCCAAGCTGCAGTTTGTAAGATTTGCATTTAAAAAACTAGACTAGACACTGTTTTTCGCCCATCACCCCTCCTGCCATGTTCTTTTGCCCATGCAGAGAACTTGTCGAAGACTGAGAGTTTTCTCACACCCCCTCATGTTCGTTTGTTTTATTTCTCAGGCGCTGTTGTTGTGTTAAATGCAACAGCGATGATTATTTATGTCTTTACATGCTGTCTCAATGTACCCACAAACTAAACAAAAGCAGAGAGATAGAGGTGTGAAGCCCAAGCAAGGCTTTTTTGACAAGTTTAAACTGTATAGCTCAAAGAAGCAGAAAATAACTAATTAGGATTGTGGTTCTGACAGCCCTTATATGTTAGTCTGGAGAGATTCCGGCCCTCTGAGATCTGCTCATCTCACCCATGACTGCACACAGGAGCCCTACCTGAGAGAAAGAAATGCATCAGTGAAGCATAGATACATACCTGTGCTATATTCTGAATCTATATTAAAATCAGTTTGTCCATGGCTCATTTTAGCAGGTGATGTTCAAAAATTAAAATTCAATATACCTGAGGCCTTCTGACCGACCAAAAAAATGGCGAACGTTGATTAAATACTCTTAAATACTTAGGAAGAGAAGTGACCTTTTTATATATTTATATAGCTAATTTGGCTTTTTGTATGTGACTTTTCAATTGGATGACTTTTTAATTTAATAACTGTTCTGTTTTATTATATGTAAAATGTAATTTGTGTAAAATGTAAATGTAAAAATCATTATAATATGCTGTTTTGCTACTCAAGAAACATTTATACAGTCATATCACCCTGCAGCCCAAGACTAGTTACTTACTGAAGCTAATCAGGGCTGAGGCTGGTCAGTACCTGGATGGGAGACCACATGAGAAACTAGTTGAAAGTGGCATTAGTGAGGCCAGCAGTGGGGTGTTCAACCTGCGGTTTGTGTCCTAATGCCCCAGTAAAGTGAAGGGGACACTACCAGTGGGCGCTGTCTTTTGGCTGAGACGTTAAACCGAGGTCCTGACTGTCTGTGGTCATTAAAAATCCCATGGCACTTCTAATAAAGAGCAGGGGTGTAACCTCGCTGTCCTGGCCAAATTCCTTCCATTGGTCCTGACCCATCATGACCTCCCAATCATCCCCAACCACCGAATTGGCTTTATCACTGTCTCTCAACTCCCCTTATTGCTGGTGTGTGTGGAACGCACTGGTGCTGTTGTCATGTGGCTGCCGTCACAATCATTCAAGTAAATGCTGCACACTGGTGGTGCTGTGGTGAGACCCCTCCTTCCTCCCCTGCCCCTATGGCTGGACACAATAAATGCGCTATATAAAGACATTGCATTACTTTAATTATTACCAATAAGTATACTAGTCGTGCTCGTTTCTTTTCAGGATCTTTTTATGTATATACTGTATGAGAGAGATAAGTTTAAACATTAGAACATGTTACTTTAAACTTTTGTATAGAATAGTGAACTCAGGATTACTGGGGTATGGGGTATATTTACAATACTATATATACTGGGGTATATTTACAATACATATATATATATATATATATATATATATATATATATATATTCAGAAGGCAAAATTAGAATTCTGATGGAGAATGTCAGTATCAGTTACTGAGATTGGAAAGATTCAACTGTGCATTAAACTGTTGCTCGGGGGCTTCTATCATAATGGGAGAATGTCAAAAAGAAACTCGCTATTAAACAAAAATGTCATGTGAAATCTCACCACAGCATGTGGGAGACTCTGAAGCCAGCTGGAGGACAGTTCTGTCCTCTGATGAGACCAAAATGGAGATGTTTGGCCATTAGAATAAACGGCATATTTGGCAAAAGCCAAACGCTGCACATCAGAAACACACTATTCCCATGGTGAAGTAAGGTGGTGGCAGCGTCACGCTGTGGGAATGCCTGGCAGGCTTGCAGCAAAATAGAGACAAATCCTGGAGGAAAACCTGATGAAGTCTGCACGACACAGATACTCAGGAATGACTGGAAAACATTGTTTATGTCCTGCAGTGTTTGATTCCACATCTCAGTTCAACTCTGAAATTGTAGGTGACTTGAAAAATGCTGTTTACTTATGATGCTGGGACTTTGAGCTACAATTGGGAAAACTAAGGGCTATTGCTACAGTATAAATTAGGATTGTTGTAGTGTACTGGTTTTGTCAGCAAGCTTGATATTTAAAAATAAATAATACACAAACTATAATATGACACTAATTATCCAGTGCTCTGTATCTAACTGGAGCCTGTTTTTTGGATGATGATTATGTTGTTGCTGTTGTTTCTCCTCCTCGCTACACAGCTTACATTGTGCACAGAAGTTATTTTTTGTTTTAATAACAAAGAGATTATATTTATTTTCTGTTCTTTATTGAGTTCATTTACATGTAGTCCTTTAGTACCAACCAACTTACAAATGAGGAAGTCATTAAGTGACTCAACATCAAAAAGCAATGCACACTTATCCAAAGGTACTGCTATTGCTTACAGAAATAAGAGTAAGGAAGGTAAGCTAGAGGTATTTAATGATGTATTCAAGTGCTCACAGAAAAGATTAGTTTTTAGTTGTCAATTGAATAATACCAGTGATTCAGCAGTCTTGGGAAGATTGTTCAACCAGCAAGGAACGGTGAATGAAAAGGTTTTGGAATTTGATTTAGAATCTCTCTGTGATACTAACCACAAAACAACACTCACTCATTGACCGGAGGCTCCTAGAGGGGGTGTAGACTGTAAACAAGTGGAGGTAAGAGGCTGCAGAGCTGGTGGAAGCTATGCTAGCATGCATCAATGATTTGAATTTGATGTTTGTTTAAACTGATAGCCAGTGTAGGGTGGTTAAAGTAAGGTAACATGTACATTGAAACATATAAGTGTAAGATAACATGTACATTGTAACATGTAAGTATAAGATAACACATTGTAAGATGGGAGTCCAGCCAGATGAGCATTACAGTAGTCCAGTCTAGAAATAATTCGAGCTTGGAAAAGAAATTGTGCAACAGTGTCAGTCAGGAAGGCTCTGATTTTTTCTGATGTTGTAAAGAGCAAACCTGCATTGTCGTGCTGTGTTTGTAATATAATTCTTGAAGGACATGAGTCCTCACTAAGTTAGATGGTGAGGCTAGCTGGATGGAGATATGATGTTGAATAGCTGGAGTTGAATATAGCAGGGAAGGTGAGAAGTTCTGTTTTTGTCAGATTAAGCTGTAGGTGATGATCTGTCATCCATGCCAAGATATCCAAAAGGTAGAGTAAGATCCATGAAGTTACTGGTGGATCATCTGGCTGAAATGAAAAATAGAGCTGTATGTTGTCGGCATAACAGTGATAAGACAAACTATGTGATCGGATGATAGATCCTAGTCATGTGGTGTAAACTGAGAATAGAAGGGGACCAAGAACAGATCCCTGAGCTACCCCTCTGACGGGCTGATGTGCTTTGGACACATCTCCCCCCAGGCAACACTGAAAGATCTGCTGGTGAGGTAAAACTTCAACCCGCATAGTTGGATTCCAGTAAATCCCCATTGAGAAGAGGCTAGATCTGCATCAAAGGCAGCAGACAGGTCCAGTATAAGCAGAAATGATGATTTAGAACCAGCTTTATCGATCCTGCTTGTGTACAGAAGGTTATTCTGAGCAAGAATTTTGGAAAAATATTTTGAATATTTTTTGTATTGTTTAGTTTATTTATTTTTCGCAGCAAAGCATGTTTAATCATCTTAACCTCAATACCTTAATCAAATAGATCAAACAAGCCTGATACCTGGCCTTTGTGTGACCTGTGAGCTAAATATTGGCTCAAAAAGTCAGGCCCCATTAGTCTTGCGTTGAAATTCAGGAAATTGCAAGTTGAAATTGAACTTTAACTTAATTTTTGTTTCATTGGAACTAAATACCAGAGGGAGCCCTTATACAGAACCAGGGGTTTCCAAACTCAGTCCTGGTGGGCTGTTGTCCTGCAGATTTTAGCTCCAACTTGCCCCAACACACCTGCAAGAATGTTTCTAGAAAGCCTAGTATGAGCTTGATTAGCTAGCCCAGGTGTACCTGATTGGGGTTGGAACTAAACTTTGCATTACACTGGCTCTCCAGGACAGTTTGGACACCCCTGCTTTACACGAAGCAATATCCAACCATCATTGTAGATTAATAAAATACACATTAACACGTGGACCTTTTAACTAAACATGAAGCATGAAGGTAATCAATATATCATTGCAGCAACAGATGTTTTATCTGTGATCTTCCAGCCATTTCTGGTATTTTTGTAAGGATAATGTATATTTATTACGTAACTAACTGGCATTACCTTTATCCACTTTATAAAATACTTTAAAACAATCCAGTTTCACTGATAAGAAGCCTAATCAGTTCACAGAATTCAGTTATTTCAAACACTCAGTTGACATTATGCTAAGCTAAAAAGGTTTAAGTCTCCTCTGTTAAATGTAAATCTGATGTTGTGAAAGCCTTGTTTTTAACAAATAGTCAATGCAATGCAATGCAATGCAATACAACATACAAATATCAGTAAATATTGGAGAACTATATTTTTCATATTTGTACAGCAGAATCTCTATGGTGTTGCTGCGAAGACCAGCTAAAAATATATCCAACACAGGCTCATTCTGGAAATGCAGCCCTATATACGTTTCTGGAGATCGCGAATTATGTAACCAGAAGTACGTATGGCTGCATTTTGTTTTTAAAACGAACGCTACGGGGCAGTATGACGCCGTTCCTTTTCGCGCTCACCAGCTGACCGCTTACCTCCGTGTAGACGGCTTTCCCGCTGTTACCAGTTTGTCCAGTTAGCTCGCAATGCATGTACATCGGTGGACTTGAGATGCAAAGAGCAGCTGACCACGGCGAAGAGGTTGGAGTCCGGCGAAAAACGGTTCCAGTAAGCGAGTAAGACACAAACAGAAGCCAAAAAATAAAATAAACAACTAACAGGGTGAGAATGTGGTCAAATCTGAAAATGTAACGATTAGACAAGGGCTTTTTTTCTGGATTGCTTTTAAAAACTGTCAGTTGGGTTTAGGGACGTTGATGGGCGCTGGTGAATCGGTCCTTTTGAAAACACTATTGGTTGGGTTTAGGGAAGAAGGAGGGTGGGTTAGTCGATCGGTCAGTCATTCATTCAGACAACCGCGGCCTCTGGTGGGTTTATGTGAGAACAGCAATTGCGAATGGCACTCACAAGAGAAATTTGAGGTCTCAAAAAGCGTACACAGCAGCCTCTCATGGATTTGCGAAAACAAAAACTGCAAAAAAAGTATTTCCTGGGATGTATTTTGCGCTCTCAAGAAATGTATATAGAGGTACTTATTCAGAATGAGCCTGGGTTGCATATATCAGTAGAAATGGTTCTTCATGAATTTCTTTTGTTGAAAACAAACTAAACATGTTAAACTACCTGCACGTAGAAACATTAAGATTTTGCTATTCTGACAACACTGAAGAAAATAAACAGATTTGTATTTTTGTTTTTGTAAACCATTTTTCTTTTCGTTTTCAAAGTAATACGATTACATGCCAAGCGTCTCTGGAAAGAACCTGAAGCTCTCTCCGCTGCTGCTCTCAGTGGGAATAACCTTGATTTTATTAACACAGAAGCACTTCTGCCTGTTGTTTACTGCAGATAACAAACACGTTTTTCCCCCAAATCATGTTCCAAAGTTGCATTGCTCAGGCAGCCAAAATGAAAACCATTATTTGGTTGCAAAACTAAATCCAGACTTTGTGTGAAACATGTTCCCGTAATCAAAAACCTTCCCCTCAAGGGTGCATGGCATTATTCATCAATGCATTCTGTGATATTAATGAGCCTCGAGATCTACACAGCCCGTTGCTACCTTTGCAGATCTTTCAAAGATTAAGCAGTCAAGCAGAGGAGATGATGGTTGTCAGGAGCTTTTCAATAAGATCAATGTTTGCCTCAAAGACTCTCTGGCAGCAGGCATTTGTATTGATATTTACTCTAAATCCTGTGTATCTTGTAGTTAATTCATAACCTCAAGTTCTCTGCATGATCCCAGGGCTGTTTAAAAAGCTCAAAAAAACCATAATACACCGGGTTGGATCTTTTGAGAGCTGATTATAGCAGAAAAGCTGAATGTTATGTAAAAATACAGCATCCATTATTATTATTGGCACCAACACAATCGTTCCGTTTATTTGAGCATGACTGCATGTTTAATATTTCTGCCTCGTCCACTTTTTTATGGCATGTCCTCATAAAGTGCTTGTGTCTGTACTAAAATGATTGTTAATAGAAAGCTAAGAGCTCCAGGAAAGTGCTCTGCTGTCACGGCACGCCATCACCTCCAGTCTTTCTAATTAGCTTATTTGGCCGGATCTGAAACTTGATGTCTTTTTAGAAAAAAAAGGGAAGGGTCTGACATGAATTGGATATCTAAAGCCTGTGGAATCTATCATGCTGACATGGTGCTTTGTGCTGTTGACTGGATGTCTGAAAGTGGTTGTTTTTCATAAGTCACACACATTTTTTTTCTTCTTCTTTCCCCGTGTCTCAGGGACTCAAACCAATGGATCACAATGGGCTGTCAGATCCCTATGTTAAGCTGCACCTGCTGCCTGGAGCGAGTAAGGTATGTGCTTTTCAGCCCGTCGAGATGCATTGTTTTATACAATAATAAAAGGAGGCTTGTAGTTATATAGAAATATGTTTTAAGGCTGTGGGTTCTCAACCAAGTGGCCTCATTAAAATTCCATGGGGGCCACAGTATGAAATGAAATGATTCAGATTTATAGTGCATCCGGAAAGTATTCATAGAGCTTCACTCTTTCCACATTTTTTTTAATGTTACAGCCTTATTCTAAAATAGATTAATTTATTTCCTCAAAATTCTACACACAATACCCCATAATGACAATGTGAGAAAAGATTTTTTGAAATTGTTGCAAATTTATTAAAATTCACATGTACATAAGTATTCCCAGCCTTTGCTTTGAGCCTTTCTGTTTCCACTGATCAATCTTGAGATGTTTCATCAGCTTAATTGGAGTTCACCTCTGGTAAATTCAGTTGCTTGAACATGATTTGAAAAGGCATGCACCTGTCTATATAAGGTCCCAGGGTTGACAGTGCATGTCACAGCACAAACCAAGCATGAAGACAAAGGAATTGTCTGTAGACCTCCGAGATAGGATTGTCTTGAGGCACAAGACTGGATAAGGTTACAGAAAATTTCTGCTGCTCTGAAAGTTCCAATAAGCACAGTGGCCTCCATCATCTGTAAGTGGAAGATGTTTGAACCACCAGGACTCTTCCTAGAGCTGGCCGGCCATCTAAGCTGAGTGATCGGGGAGAAGGGCCTTAGTCAGGGAGGTGATTAATAACCCGATGGTCACTCTGTCTGAGCTCCAGCTATCTTCAGTGGAGAGAGGAGAACCTTACAGTAGACAACCATCTGTGAAGCAATCCACCAATCAGGCCTGTATGGTAGAGTGGCCAGATGGAAGCCACTCCTTAGCTTTGAATTTGCCTTAAAGACATCTGAATGATTCTCAGACCAAAAGAAACAAAATTCTCTGGTCTGATGAGACTGAAATTGAACACTTTGCAGTGAATGCCAGGCGTTGCGTTTGGAGAAAACCAGGCACCGCTCATCACCAGGCTAATGCCATCCCTACGGTGAAGCATGGTGAAGCCTACAGTGATGTTTTTCAGCAGCAGGAACTGGAAGACTAGTCAGGATAGAGGGAAAGATGAATGCAGCAATGTACAGAAACATCCTGAATGAAAATCTGCTCTTGACACAACACTCTGTGAATGTCCTTGAGTGGCCCAGCCAGTGCCCAGATGTAAATCCTATTGAACATATCTGGAGAGATCTGGAAATGGCTGTACACCATCGTTTCTTATCCAACCTGATAAAGCTTGAGAGGTACTGCAAAGAGGATTGGGCAAAAATTCCCAAAGACAGGTGTGCCAAGCTTGTGGCATTATATTCAAAAAGGCTTGAGTCTGTAATTGCTGCCAAAGGTGCTCAAGTATTGAGCAAGGCCTGTGAATACTGATGGTTTTTTTGTTTTGTTTTGTTTTTTTATAAATTTGCAACCATTTCAAAAAATCTTTTTTCACATTGTCATTATGAGATATTGTGTGTAGAATTTTGAGGAAATAAATGATTTTAATCCCGTTTAGAATAAGGCTGTAACATAAAAAATGTGAAAAAAGTGAAACGCTATGAATATTTTCTGGATGCACTGTATATAGTATTATTAGTCAAATTTGTATTAATATTATTATGAATAAAATGAAAATGATTTAACTTAATGAAGCATTTGGGTCATGTCCTGGCAGAACTGCAGAAATTATTAAGTGAACAAAGGTTTGACCTTCAAAGTCATTTTTAATATTAGGAAGGTGATTTATTTTTCACATTTTTGACAATATTTTTTCATGTAGGAAGTTTTAATTAAATACTGAAATAACCAAATGAGTGTGTGTCCACAAATGTCCCCACGAGTATAGCCACACCAGTCAAGTTTGATCTTGTGGGGATTTTTTTTCAGTCCCCATGTGGAAAATGGCTTATAAGTCCCACAGAATGAAGTGAATATTGAAAAAGTAAAAAACAGATAGTGTTCTGTCCAGGTTGGGTTTAAGGGGAAGTCCCCATAATGATAACTGTACAAGTGTTTGTTTGTATGTATATATGTGTGCATGCATAATACACACCATTGTAAAAACATTAACATTCATGTTTTGTTTTTGTCATATTCAGTTGTGGATTGGAAATTAGATAGATAGATAGATAGATAGATAGATAGATAGATAGATAGATAGATAGATAGATAGATAGATAGATAGATAGATAGATAGATAGATGGATGGATGGATGGATGGATGGATGGATGGATGGATGGATGGATGGATGG
>CAIGQQ010003388.1:2558242-2569575 GCA_903798035.1 Danio albolineatus | reverse complement strand
AAGCATCAAGCGTGAGTGATTTACATGTTAAGTCAATGCAAAGACGCAAATAGACATCATGCCGCACAATACGCGCAAATGAGGCGGTACGAATGACGCTATTCATGCGAATGAAGCGGTGCAAGTTGAGCGTTTTGCGTGATTGACGCTCTTAATTCGGGTATCATGCGGTATGTTCGAGTTGGAAAATCTGAACTTCAGCAGACATTCAAGCCGCGTTATTCAATCAGGAGCTTTCTCTTTTAGGGGCGTGATTATGATGTAGCGCCTGTTGTTGGTGTTCTGGGGGAAAATCCTCTACCAACTGAAAGCTTTCATCATCCAGAGTTTATGAACTCACAGAGCTGGTTGCACCTCTGAATGGATCTAGTGGACTCAGCTTCAAACGGATCGACGCTCTTTTTAGCCTTCCTAAAGCACATCAACACAGCTATTCTCTCAATAAAATCCATGTTAGCCATTTAGCCTTGCCCATGACTCGAATCCGCGTCTATTCTGAAGTTAATTTGACACGCGAATGAAGCGGATTTGACGCGCGAATGAATCGAGTAGTTCAAAATGTTCACACGTCTATGTATGCGCGAATAGCACGATTTATCTGCGTGTTCCGCGTCTGGTGTGAACACAGCATTAAGTTTGCCCAACTGTGACGACTTCCGCTACAGAGAAACCTTGATTAAAAAGGGGTCCCTTGGCTGTTTAAAGAGAGGAGGGGCTACTCAATATGACCCACCTTGTCTTCATGTTTCAGCTGAGATTTTTCCACACAAAGAACTAAACTACGCATTTCAATGCACATCAGGGAGCCTTTAAATATAGGTATATTCTAAATAATAGCAAATCAAGTCACAAAGGTTAAGACAATGTCAAAATGTTGCCAGTGAACTGAAATAGAGATAAGGCAGGGACAAAGTGACCTGGAGCCTCTATTTTCTGATGAAACTGTCATGTTGCTAGACACTAAAAAGTCCAACAGCAAGTCCATGTCGGAGCCGTCTAGACAGGTCAGAGTGAGCAAGAGCAGTTATTGTACAAGTTTCAGGCTTTTCCCACCGAGATTTCAGCTCTGGGTTTGGAGGCTCCCAGATTTGTCTGGACTGAGTGTGAATTAATGAGGCGGAGAGTCTGCGCTTCAAAGGTCACAGTTTTGTGCTTAAACGGGTTCATTCAACACAGCTAGAGGGAGGTGACGCCGGGATGATTTTAGAGTTTAGAAAGGTTTAACTGAGGCCTGGGGTTATGTTTTAAGACTTCATTTAGACTTGCTTTTTATGTTGTTTATGGAAAAAGGAGCTGCTTTTTAGATTTGAAGCTGTTAGTTTTTGTTTCTAAACCCTTAAATGACTTGGCACTCCCTTATTTATCAGATCTACAACATGTAAACACTCCAGGTAGGTTTTAAATGTCCTCAGATCTGTCTTTTCTGATGGTACCAAAGACCCTGTAGCTCCATCTTTACATATTTTTATTAATCTTCAGAAATTGCATCATCTTTTCTTAGCATTTGAGCCTTCTGAATGTTGAGGGTTTGTTTGTATGTTTTAGTTAATTATGTGTTGTGTGATTTGTCATTTTAATTAGTGTTGATTGTGTTCAGGAATTGTCTTCACACTGTGCTGGAAAAACTGTAACTACCTAACTATTACTAAAAGGGCTTTATGATGATTTGATCTGGACGTACTGTATGGACAAGTTGACTAAAGTCCTCAAAGGATTATTAATATTTTGAGGGGAAGCATTGATGTGTGCGTGCGTCTGCAGACATGCGGACCGAGGAGGAACCACCTGATGATTCACCATTGCTTTTCTTTTGGACTGTCTCAGCCAGTTTCCATGGAAACCAAAAGTCTCCCTCGCAGGCTTTTCCTTCAGGGATCGCTCTTGTCCTTCACGTAAATAAACTCCAAACAGCAGCGTATTTAGCTTCTCACCTCCAGCGTTTATAAAAACTACATTTTCATTATTTCCTCTTGCTGCATTCTGTCACTTTACTGGCAATTTCTTCTGTAAAGCCTGTCTAGTACAGCTCTGGCTGTCTGTCTATACATCCCAGTGATAAAACTATTGTTTTGTGTTTGATTCGGTCTTGCTTGCTCTTGATATTTCTGAAAGGAGGTTACAAATGCGCTACAAAGGATCAGACAAACTTTGACTAACATTACATGACACAGTTGCTTTCACGTCCTCTGGAACATCAACATTAAATGACATAAAGGGTAGTAAAGATGTGGCTAATATTGAAGCATGACCAGAGTTTGAAATGCTGTTATGCAAAAAAGAACTAAGGGGAAACATTCTATTAGGTGTAAGTGAAGCTGTGCTGCAAAAACATACTTCCAGAAACAGAAATAGGATTTCAATTCACATATATTGTACCAAGTATTGTACCTTGAAACAGATTTGTAAATGTTTTATTTTATTTTATTATTAATGCTTTCTAATATGAACAGATTTCAATCAGATATGCGCAAAAAAATCATATTTGGATTGACAGTCTGAACAAAGCAATCCAAAAGGGATTTATTTAACAAACACACTTCAGACCTATAATTGCACCAATCAATGTCAGTGTATAGAACAGTATTTTATATAGTGTAAAAATACTGTTCTATTATTTAAAAAAACGTTGTTTTATAATAATAATTTATTCAATTTAGTGTCTATTTCATAATAACAGGGTGTCTGTGCGGTCTTAAAAAGTCTAAAATGTAAAAAAAAACTAAATTTTAGGCCTTAAAAAGTCTTACATTTACTGAAATGTTGATACAAACCATTTTACACCAGTGAACAACCAGTGAAATCCATACATGCAAAGAAAACCAATCTAATTAGTTTACAAATTAAGCTAGGCAGAATAAAATAAAATGACGCAGGGAAATAGTGTTGAACACATGAAGAAAGGGAGGTGTAGAAAGGCAGTGAAAGCCCAGACAGCAGCTGAAATCTCTCAGTAGTTCTTCACAACACTCTGCCATTCATCATCAATATTATCTACATTATCAGGATGATGAAGATGAAACCAGGGTGGACATTTCAACAAGACACTGATCTAAAGGAAACCAAGGAAACCAAGCCAAGGAAACTCTTAAATGCTTTCAGAGAAAGAAAATCAAGCTGTAGAACGGCCCAGCCAATCACGTAAGGGTCAGATCTGATAGTTATTATCAAGATTATTTTTTTATACTCTGTTGAAGTCTGTGAAAAACTCACACCTGAGTAATTCATGTGTTCAATACTTATTTTCCCCGCTGTACATACATTTTTCATATAATCTGAGAATTTCATTATTCACAAATGATCTTAAAATCACACAAAGCAAGGAAAAGTTTGCAGACAAACAGACCGGCAGCGCTCTCACCGAGTGCAAGTCAGGCATGTACATGATGTCAGGCTTCAGTCTTTCACACTTTCACACAATAGCGCTGTGAGGTGTTATCTCTCTCCAGCATTCGCTCGTTCCCATTATTCCACCAAACCTCATTTGCCCGCCATCTTCATGTGCCGCCCATGAACATCAAAGTGGTGTTTTAATGGCGGGCTGTGCCGAACTCCTCCCGTGGCTATGAAAAGCATGCGATTCATCTGAAAAGGCATACCTCCATTGCCAACATCATCTCAGACAGTGACAGCTCCATTCAAAGCCAAATCGCCCACACAAGTGCCTCACCTCTCGTGCCTTTATACCCAAGAAAGACTTTTAATTTAGACTTTAAAAATACTATTTGCAAACATGTTCTCTAGAACATTTGCAGAGAATTAGATGCAGCTGGTTGTGATTCACCTCTTGTTTTTCTCATTTATCTTTGCATATTAAAACATTAACAACTATAATAGGATGCCATTAAAACATTGTTTCCTCTTCCAGTCTCAAATCATGGGTCTGTCTATGACTAATGTGAATAGTTTGCTCATCCTCCTCTAAACCTTCGTTAAGCAGAAAATAAACTAAATTTATATAACATTTTTGCATATTAAAATGTGGTATGAATGTCTCTATAAACTCTTAAGTTTTACTTTCCACAAATGTTTTTCAGAAGAAAATAGTACTTTAAACTCCATGGCACATACCTGTCAACCCTCCCATTTTTCTCGGAATTCTCCCATATTTTACAGTTCTATGATCCTGTAAAGGTATTTTCCCGTATTTCTCCCGTATTTTCAATCTGTCTCTGAAGGGTGGCAATAAACATTAAAGAGATTCTCTCTATAAGCAACCCATACTGCCAAACAATCAGGGGACACCCCTTGCTCTTAGATGTGAATCTGTTTTGTGCTTTCGTTTTATTTAGGCATGAAAACACTTTGAAATAAATATAAAAATGGAGGAGTCCCTTCCTTTACATTACAGGCACCATTACCTCTCCTATGCAATCCGTTAAACAGTCAGTTCATGTAGTGGTGCGTGACTGTCAGCTACATAGGGATAAATAGACTCTGTTTCTGGGTCTGGGTTTTGGATGCATGTTTGAACATACATATACACATAATAATAATAATAATAATAATAATAATAATAATAATAATAATATCTAAAGATGTCGATTTTGGTGAGTTTTCTTTAAGTGAAGTTTAGTTATAAACTAATTTCGAGAGGAGCACGTGCTTATGATTGACACGGCTGTCAATGCTAGTGCTAGTGGCTAGCACCGTTGCCTCACAGCAAGAATGCCTCTGGTTTGGGCCTCTACCCAGCCAGTAGACATTTCTGTGCTGAGTTCATGTTCTCCCCGTGCTCGTGTGGGTTTTCCCCGGGTCCTCCGGTTTCCTCCCACTGTCCAAAACATGAGACATAAGCAAATTGACTTAAACAAATCAGCACTATACCCAAATCCCACCAGCAGCATACCCTCGTAGCAATTTATAAGCAGCAGGAGGGCAGGGAGTTCTCGAGATCTACCTGAGCTCAAACTCCCCTCTCGCCCTGCAAACGGGAGGGAGCCCCGGGCTCGAGGATCTTATGAGCTCAGGGCTTTCTCCCAGGACAGCATGCCAAACTAGCTTTATTTCCAATCATCAGCTAAGTGTGAACTCTTGAAAACACAACTAATTTAGTTTTAAATGAGCATAAAACGTTAGGAAACAATTTGAATGCTTTCATTATAATGTTAGATGTGTGCATTTTTAAAGTGACACTTCTGTTATTTAATGTGATCAAACGAAAAATCTAAATGAGAGATTCATTCGTTGTTCTTTAATCAGTTATACAGGGAAGAAAAGATTCATGAGCTTTGATACCTTGATTCTATTTCTTTATAATGGCTATTAATTTTAATAGGGTAAACT
This sequence comes from Danio albolineatus, assembly GCA_903798035.1. Lineage (NCBI taxonomy): Eukaryota > Metazoa > Chordata > Actinopteri > Cypriniformes > Danionidae > Danio > Danio albolineatus. The sequence goes on along the minus strand of CAIGQQ010003388.1, from coordinate 2,564,292 downwards.
GTTTGCTAATTTATTTGCAGCTTTTTCTAATACACCGAAAGGGCTTCACAATCTGGAAGGGGGGGTCTCTCCACACCTCCAGGTATGCAATAGCATGGTGTAATTATTTTGTGGATAAAAGTGAGATAGCATTGCATTCCATCAACATTAAAAAAGGCACAAAATGAAGTAAAATAAATAAGTCACTTTCTAAAGGCAGTCAAAATGAAAAGAAATAATATGAATGATATAAAATTATGTCAAAAAATAAAAAAGTAATATAAGCATAAGCATTGGAGCTATGACATCACTAATCCCAATTCATATTTATGGATTCATGGAAACACTGCAACCTGATAGACGTTGACAGGGCTGGACTGGGACAAAAAAAACGGCCCCTAATATACGCTGCTCAAGCGCAGTTTTTTTCATGCGCACTCAAATAAACACTTCTGAAGTGCGATTTAGGGCATTAATGTAACAAGTATATCTCCAACATTTATTAGATTTGCTAGTAATACTTATAAATGTGTCCAATAGACCTACCGAGCGGCATTAATCCATCCTGAAGTGAAACGACCATAAACTCCAGCAAGATAAAGTCATTTTTAAGTATTATAAAGCATTATCTAAATAAATTCATCTTAACTGCAAGCTGTACCGTGTTTGCTAGCTTCACGCATCACGCACCTGTCAGTCAGTCACCAAGCATCTCTTTAAAGGGTTAAGCAAATGCGTCATCGCACAGCACTAAGAGTACAGAAAAGTTCACGCTGTTATGTTAAGTTAAGTTCGACGACTGAATGTTTTGAATGAGTAATAATGTAGCAGTGGCGGAATGAATTTTGGTGTGACGCCATGCCATGGAAGAATGAATGTAGCGGAAACCCCTGAAACAGCGGGAAAAAAAATAGGAAGAAAAAAGGAGTTAAGACGAGCATGGCCTGACTGCCTAATGCAGGGGTGTCCAAAGTTTTTGGGCCGAGGGCCAGATGCAAAAAACAAAACGTTGTCCTGGGCCAAATTTTACAATTTCACAGACACGCATATACATATATGTATGTGTGTGTGTATTATGGAATTATTTTCTACATTTTAAAATCATAATATATATTTTACTCACCATAAACTCTGTTAATGTGAACAGTGATGTTGTGCTTTCAATTTCAGAATTGATGCCAAGTCAGGAGTGAGTCGTGTAGTAAAAATACGTAGCAAATCACAGAGGTGACTGTGAACTTTTGTTTAGGTTCATCAGTGAAAAAGTTTGCTCATATATATGTGAAACCAAACAGACTCATCATCCTTTTTGAATGGCGTTTCATCAGGGGAAATTTGAATGAATCCAAACTCTTGTGAAACTCGGACATTTCCCGCACTCACTGTTGATTTTACTTCTTGGTTGCGCCATGGCTCATCAAAACGAGGTTATCAATAATGTTTCCTTCAGTGTGGTCTAAATGAAGGCACGTGATAGCGACATCCGGTGGTTATTTATTGAATTACATAAATTTTTTTACAGCGGGCCAGATTCTATTAATATTTATAAAAAGCCTCGAGGGCCGCCGCTAAACTGATTGCAGACCGCAGATGGCCCGCGGGCCGTAGTTTGGACACCCCTGGCCTAATGAAAACACAACAGTAACTAAAAAAAAAACACAGAAGAGCATCTCAGAACACACAACATGTCAAACCTTGAAGAAGATGAGCTACAGAAGAAGAATCTTTGCCAATTCAGGACCAGCCACAATATCATTAGGTCACCCAGAAATACACAATGTAATGTGATTGTATAAAAATCCCTGAACTTGCTGCACATTTATTCGAGAGGACAGATGGTATTACAGATACACACTAAGGTAATCAGCGATAATCAGAAAAAGCCTCGTTCTACAAACAGCATGAAGAGCAATCCAGCACACATGGCCGTCTGGGGGAAACAAACCTGTCGGCATGTAACACAGCTTGGGGAAGGTGCCTTGATCAAGCAGACCTTTCAGACATGCCTGAGCAGTGATCGGGCTGCCCTACGCCTCCTTCAAGACCTTTATCAATCTGAGAGCGAACAGTGGAAGAAACAGTGATTGCCTGTTTACCTGAAAGCCTTTGGAGAGCTGAGCTACTGAAGCCAGGCTCAACTGTTTCACAACAGCAATGGTATGTTGCAAATACACAACTTACCTCCAGATGGGAATTGAACAAGCGTTGAGGAATTCAGCACTGATGCGGAAATAATTGAGAGCGATTCTGTCTGTGTTCTGCCTTCCAGTATCGACAGGGATCAATTGATCTGTAGGCATTGCTAGACCTTATTAAGAGGGGCTTCTGCACTACTCTGTTGGACCTACAAATTGGATTATTTTTTAAGATAATGAGGTAATAAGATAATATTTCGCTTAGTAGTGGTTAAAATATTAAAGCTTGATTTATTAAGTATCATATATATTTAAGAAGTCATCTTTCTTATCAGAAAAAAGTTTATCCTTCTCAGTTGTGCGCAAAAGCTTTCTGTGCACATTTTCAAAATGTATGCACATCATTTCCATTAGGAATTATTATATGATATTCCAAATAGGGTGATACGATAGCACAGTGGTTAGCACTGTCACCTCACAGCAAGAAAGTCGCTGGTTTGAGTCCTGGCTGGGTCAGTTGGCATTTTTGTGTGGAGTTTGCGTGTTCTCCCCGTGTTTGCATTGGTTTCCACCTGATGCACCGGTTTCCCCCACAGTCCAAAGATTTTTTTGTTTGTTTGTTTTTTGCCATATCGCCCAGCCCTATGGTACTGGATTATTGCTCTGTTATTCTTAAGATAAATTCAACATTATCAGCAAAGGCAAAGAGGTTTTGTTTTGTTTTTTTGTATCTGAACAATGTGTACAGGACCTCTGGCAGAAAAAGAAGCCCAGAAAATTCAAGATCTAGCAGTAGTGTTAATTGTGAACACAAGGTACTTTTCTGTCCCTGCGTGTACTAAGCATATCTGGTGTGTTGGCTGAAAAACAGCTTTTTAGTTTGATCTGGTAATAGAAGCTGTACTGTTTGAAGGTCCAGCAGAGTCTGGCAAATTAATAAGCTGGAGTAATTTTTTTTTAAATGAGAGCATACAGTAGGAGGTTTTATTCTCTCTCTTGAAACCATTCCATCTGACCCCAGGGCTCTGCTAATTTCTGCAATTCTCCATCTGTAATCATCAGAGTATTGGGATGCTCGAATCATTTTTCTGCATCAAGACAAAATACAGTAGACCCACATCCTCTTTAAAGCAGATTCATAATTTAATTGGGTCTTTATAAATGCTGCTGTAGAAATGGAGATTTTCAATGCTTTTGCAATTATCTATCTATCAAACACTTGCTAGTTTGTTAAGCTCAACAATCCTTTGCTGCACATCAGAAATGCATTCTTTGGTTTTTACTCATTGTGGTGGAGGAATAACAGAATTTGGCTGTTGTTAGAAAGTTAAAACACTGCTTGGTGTGCTAAAATCATCTAAATATGAATAGGAAATTTCTATGACTGCCAGTAATTGTGATGTCTTGGAGGTTAAAACATTTCTTTGATGATGGGATTTTTCTGTTGTTTTATTTTTAATGAAAGTTTGAAATATGAAAATTAAAAAGCATTAGGAAAAATTAAACAGTTATATTTTATTTCTTCAGTCTTTTTTGCTCATAATTACCACACGTGCCAATAATCTCAACCATGACTGCATCTTTTCAATCAAGTTTGAACTACAATATGAAAATCAGCTTTGTGTATGATTGGCTGTCATTAATTGTGGAAAAATAATGTCTTTTAAGGAAAACGTTTTTTATCCAAGGCAAGTCAACCAAAGATCATCCTAGATCGTTTATTGATTGATTAAAGGGCACCTATGGTGAAAAATCTACTTTTCAAGCTGTTTGGTTATAGTTTTGTTTTGTTATAGTGTATATACCATCATATTGGGGTGATATAAACACACCCAGTCCTTTTTTTCAATTTAACAACATGAAAACGGTGGACCAATGGGAGCGGTTTTGAGACCGACCACAACTTGACGTAAAAGTGGGGCCCTCCCGCCCACCGAATTGATTGACAGCTGCATATTAACATGTCGACGTAGTAACGCATATAATCAAATCAACAAGACAGGACGTGCGCAAAGCAACCGGGAATAAAAGGTCTGTTCAGTTCGCTAGGATCATCAATCATCATCAAATGTGATCAAGAATGAGTTTTACAAGTTTAACACGTGTTTAAAACAGTGCATGTTCAACAAATGCATCAAATACTCATTGGTAAAGTTCTTACTGTAGTATTTCTCACAAACGTTACGTCTGTTGTCTGGGGCAGCTGATGGCAAAGGCGCGCTAACAGGCACGTGGGAACAGTGGGCAGGGTGGACTAGCATTAAAGGTACAGTTCACAAAATCTGCTACTTGATGCTTAGAGCTACAGAATACAAACCTCTGAAAGGTATAATAAATAATCTGATGGGGTGTTTTGAGCTGAGACTTTACAGACACATTCTGGAGACACAAAAGACTCCACATTAAATCTGGAAAAAGGGGGATATGTGCCCTTTAAAATCCACGTTTAGGCAGATTTAAAGTAGCCCACATTTTGACAAAAGAGGCTCTTGTCTTAAAGAGTTTTTGATAAATAAAAAAAACAGGACCTTTGTCGAAATTAAAAATGCTTCAAAATGCATCATCATATTTTGAGAGAACATGCATTGAAGGCAGTATTCATAGAATCAGCATCTGAAAATGAATAAGAAACAAGCATTGGATATTATTCAGCAAATACCATCCAGTATTATTCCTATTCCCAGTGGTGGTCTCTTAGAAAGCAGCTTTCAAATGGAGCTTTCCTCTTTTCTCATCTGTATAATAAAATAAAGTGCAACTGAATACACCACAGCTCAGGCTGATTCTAGAATCTGCCTCGTCTGTTTAAAGTATATTGTTGGACATCCATCTTTACAGTGTGATTCTCTATGTAAGCATCATATATGAAAAAGTTTTTAGATCATAAACCTGCACTTTAATACTTGTGCTCAGCATGTTTCTGCCTCATAGTTTTTGTGGGGTTTTAGGATATGTGTTAGAGTGGGAATCTGTCTTGTTATGATGTGTAGAGCATGAGGATTATGCTAGACCTTGAAACGAGTAAACGTGTCTGGAGTGAAAATGTGTCTAGATTTTACTGTCTGGATCAGCACAGCAATCCCAGACTTGTGTTGTGTTATAAACGTGTCATATGCACTGAAGTGTTGTTCAGCTGGTGAAAGACTGATGTGACTATTTTCAGCTTCATAAGGTCCTTTTACAGCATCGATAATGTAGATTTTTATTTAGTTTAACAACAAAATGGAAGTAAATAGCGCTATTCCGACTAGCCTGCTTTACTGAGCTGAGTTTGCTTTTAAATGCACATTGGTTCATTTTTTAACAATGACAGCCTCCCTATACTGTTTACCATGCTACTCTAATTATTTGCTCTTAAATAGCATGTAAGTGTGGCTTAGTAATGAGTGTAATTCCTGCACGCCGCCGGCCAACCACTAACTGCATTTCTAACTCTCATATGACATGAACTAGTGGGTTGTCTGCTGTCATGTTGTGGTGCGCGCGTTTGCGATTTCAGGAGATGTGGTTTTGACACACAGTCCCTCACCTGCCGTCCAAAGATACTATGCTAACCAGTTAGCATTTTGGCTGATCACCTACTGCACCTTAACCTCGTGAACAAACAGATCTGTTTCCTTTTTCTGTTTCCATCATGGTGCACCCAAAACTTGCTCTTAAAGGGAATGGGAGATGGGACTCTGATTGGCTAAATGCTCCCATAACTCATTAAGTGAATACGGACAACCTTTTTTGACCATTCGCCATCCCCTACTAAAAATAGCAAAAGTGGATTCACACATGCTAGGTGCATCTCTGCTGCCTGGTTTAGAGCATCCGTGTTCAGATCAATAAAATAGAGCCCTTTGAGTCTATTTTAATATAGCCAAAAAAGTAAAATAGATATTAATATTAATAAAATAAGCAATTATATATATATATATATATATATATATA